>VYZP01031676.1:321-47758 GCA_013400635.1 Hypocryptadius cinnamomeus | reverse complement strand
ACCACAATGTAAAACAGCCTGTCAGAATTGGAATATACAGCAACAAAACTATTTGGTTTACTGGCACAGCTATACATCCTTGCCCAAAAGTACATGAAAAAGCTGACAGAAGCACTTTTTTTTGGTTCATGTAACTCTACCCATAACAAGGGTTTGCCAGCTAGTTTCCCACAGTAATCTGCAATACATTACAAAAAGGAAATGTGCCGCTGTACAATGCAATGTTGGAACTTCTGTGCTTCTCCTGTGAAGACTGTTCTATAAATGAGAGGCAACAGTCCGCTTCTGGGCTCTTGAGCTGGAACCCTTCAGTCAGTGTGTTATGCTACAGTGTAAGCAAGTGAAAGCCTGAACCGTTTGACCTTGTTAAACTCTGCCTGACCATATAGTTTAACTTGGCCCTGCATTAGTTTCTGTCTGCTTGTTTTTTTGTTTGTATTAAGATGCCACTTGTTTTACATCTAAGTTGTTTCAGTGCCTAGCTCTTGTTTTTTTCCCCAAAATCAAAACCTGGTATTAGCTCCTAATTACAAATATGCTGAAATGGGTTGCTTACATGGTATTTTTTTCTACAAAAGCAATAGTAGTAATTAAAAAAAAAAAAAAAAAGAAAGGCCATGTAATATGCGTAGCAATGGCCACTTTCAGGCTGTCAAAAATTCCAGCAAACCAGATGAATTGCCACCACCAAGTGCTGACTCAATGATAGCTTTTATGTGCACTTTGAATGTTTAGCAGGAAGAGAGATTACTCATTCCCCCACCTTTCTGGGGGACTGTTTGAAAGCTTGCAAATCGTGTATGAGGCCCCTCAGACTGCTGACTGCACTGCAGAGTTATTTTGCATCTAGTAAGTTCCAGGATATTGTGACTGTTTTCTGAATAATACTATCCTTTGCTGATTGTACTTGAAAACAAATAGTGCTGCTCTAAGTATTGCTGAGTCACTTTGAAAGGCTCACTGAAAGATTTCTCACTGCTTACCCCAGATGTAGGGCCAGGGTGTTCGTTGTTCTTTTTGTAGGAAGCAAAAAAGCCGTCCTGCTCACTGAGGTCTCTGCTTACAGTTCTGTCAGGGGCTAAGAAAGCTTCTGTGATCTTGCACTTTTACATTTAGTTAGCATTTTCTGGTTAGTTTTTACAGAATGTACATACATTTTTCCCCTTGAAGCATTGTTTGTTTGCTTGTTGAAGGAGCAACAGGCGTTTTCCTGTACTGGAGAAGGCAAGGAATTGTGCTCCATTGCCAGCTATCGGGCCCCCCATGTGTTCCCTGTAGTGTCAAGGGGGCTTATGCTTCCTTTGTGTAAGCCCTTAAATGGGAGTTGAACCTTTGCCATACAGAGAGATGGATTTCTACACCTGTGGGGTCTCTGAAAGAGAAGTACTTCAGATGTGCGTGTGAACATTTTATATTTTTTTGTAACCTGAATCAGCTTTGAGGTCCCCTGAAACTTTTTTCTGTGCAGCAGTGATACTAAGATGCATGCCTTATAAAGGCTGTGTTAGCATTGGGCACAAATGACTTATTTCCTGAGTTAAAAATCCTTTCCCCAGCTTCCCTTAAAAAAAAAAAAAAAAGTTAATAAAAGATTATTTGAGGAGAAGAGCCATTGTGATTTCATATGGAGGCCATCTCAGTTCTCCTTTTATATGTGCTGCTCGCCTGGGAGAATATGCTGTACTCATGTCCAGAGCTTGAATTGTTTTCAGCTTCTTATTAGTTTTGAAAATGCATTTAGCAGTTAACTGCCAATGTGCATGCTCCTTCTGGTTACAGCTAACAAGCAGCTGGGCAGTGCATTAAGAAAATGTGCAATTGGTTAACTCTTGTAAAACCACATCTCTGTGTTTCTTCAGTTGCCCTTGTAGAACTGTGTGGGGAGAAATCCTGTACGATAGCACAATGGGCACGTGCTTATTAATAAGGGAAGAAATGAGCAAAAGGAAGTCAAGGAGGAGAAAATAGTTTGGTATTCTGGCAGGGAAGAAGGGCTGTAATGAGTGAAGTGTGAGTTGTTGCTCAGATAGCGAGGAGATGAGTGAGTGGTGGCATTTAGTAAGAAACTCCTTAAACAGAACTTTACCTCAGGCGGAACGGAAAGAGATACATTAGTGAGTGATTCATTTCAGAGCTCTGATGTTGCAGATGGCCTTTTGAGGAACCTTTCCTAAGTGAGCAATTTTACTTTTTCATTGAGAATGATTTTGGTTTGGTATGGGTTTTATTTCTTGGTGTGGGCAGAAAAGAACCTCAGGGATACTAGTTAGTGTTTTATTTTACAATTAAATACACATCCCTTTATGTTACTTCAACAGTTTTGAAAATCTTGTTAGTGGACTTACTCTGTCAAAATTTACACTTTAAATAATTGAACTAATGCCTGTCTGCTGATGGGCCTTTTTCTTTTCAGTGAGGATGAGGTGCAAGTGTAGGATATATACGGCCAAACCTTTTTACATGTGGCTGCCATCTGCATGAGCTAAATTACTGCCTATGAATCAGGCGTACAATATGCAAGCTCTGCTCTGTATAAAGATCTGCTCCCAACTTGTTTAGAGTCTTCCTTTCTCACTCTCCATTTAGTCCTTTCTCTGGCAAATCTCCCATGGACTTCATCTGGATTCTTGCCTGATTAAGGACTAAGAGCTTGACCCTGTGAGATAATAAAACCCCAACATCCCTGCAAGAATGTACAGATTTCAATGGGAGTTGAAGGCAGCGTGTGCTGCTAAAGTCTTCAGCATGTATGCTGGGGTTAAGGTAATGATTTCAGGACCTGGCTGTGTTACAGTGCACATACTGGCCCTAACTTGATTAAGCTGTGAGTATATTACTATGATTTCAATCCTCTATGGGAAGGGAAACACATAGCCTCTCTGTGGATTTTGTGGCTTATTCAGAATGAATTTTCATTTTCTAAATGTGTATATTGAGATGTTTCTCACCAGAAAATTTCAGTTTATTGGTACTTGTAATTTTTAGGAGCTGTTTTCCTGAAAGCTGTTTTCTTAAAAGCAGGGATCCAAGAGCGGATTGCATTGGGAAGTGGAGGCCATGAAATTGTAAGAACTAGGAAGGGTCATAACTTTGACTCTTATTGCACGCAGCCTTCCAAAATGATTCACTGTTTCCTTAAAAGATTCCAGTATCTGCACGTTTTTGTTAGAAACAAAGAAACAGAAAGCTAATTATCACATCCAGGAAAAAAACACATTACTGAATTAGACCATATAATGAGATAATGAGCACGGTTGGATAGTGACCTTCAGCTCTTTGTATGGGTAATGCTCTTTAGACTTTCTTTATTTTAATAGGGCGGACTACCCAAATCCAAGGTTTAAAAAGAATTCCACAGAACCTCTGAGTTTAGAAGGGGGAAAGAAATATTAAAATGCTCACATAACCCCCAAATTATCTTTTAATAGAAAACTGGTAAGTATAAAATGCATTTTAACTTGCAAATGATTTCTAACATAAAAAAACTGTTCTTTAATGTTGTATTACTGGTTATAGGTTTCTTTTGGAATGCTGTTGCACCTAGGCACAAGAAGGGGCCTGAAATTCAATTTTAGGTTGAAAGAATAACCCCTAAAAGACAAATGTTTCTTGATTTGAAGGCTACAGCATAGCTACAGGATGCCTACCAGGAAAGTAACTTTTTATTGGAAAGCTCACCACAAACACAGGTAGTATTTAATTAAAGCAAGATGTTAAAAAGACCCAAAAACCAACAAACTGTCACTGAAAAAATCTATGTAGTTTTCTGGTGGTAATGTTCTTTCATTCTTTGGAGACCAGCGCTCATGTTTTTATAAACTGTTTTGGTGCATATACTTATTGTTTTCATGCACCTATGACTGTCTCCATACAACGTTCACAGGGCTGGGTGTCACTGTGGTTGCACGCTGGATAGTATCTGGTCAAACATATAACACTTGTGTGTTTACAAGCATAATGTGTTTTATCTTCCTGCAACATGGACTTCTGCCATGATGACCTAGTAGCACACAATGTTTATACAGATAGGAATAGTCAAGCTTGGATGCTTTGTGAGTCAAGCAGAACAGGTTGCAAAGGCCCAAGTGATGCAACCCCAAAGAGGTTCTAATGAAAAAAGACAGGAAACAAAGACTAGTAAAAGCTCTTGTACACCCTGATGCATATTGAAGATAGTGCTGTGAACCAGTAAGTTTGTGGTCACTTTTCCTGTAGAGACTGAAGGAAGGAAGATGAGGTTTGACTGAGAAAAGAAATGGGAAGGTGTGAAAAGAAAAAGTAGAAGGTAAAGGCTGTGAAGGAAAGGAAGGAAATAATGTAATTTCTGGTATCAAGTCTGTGTTGTATATGTTCATGGTTATCACAGGTACATGGGGGATGGCAGGAAGGAGGAGGCATCAGGACTTCCACCTTACCTGTAAATGCCTTTGGCTGGCTTCAGCTGGGGAAGTCTCCCAGCCCATGTGGAAAGGACTGGTAGGATACAGTGCCTGGAAAAGAGCACCCTCAGCCACTTCACTGATGGCACTGAGCTGACACACTGGAGGGAATGAATGCCACCCAGAGGGACACTGATAGGCTAGAGACGTCAGCAAGTCCAGAGGAGGCCATGTAGTTGATAAGCGGACTAGGACACCTTCCCTCTGAAGAAAAACTGAGAAAGTTGGAGCTGTTCAGCCTGGAGAAGAGAAGGTTTCATGGAGGCCTAAGAGTATCTGAAGAGGCTCTACAAGAAAGGCAGAGAGGGACCCTTCATTCAGGAATTATAGTGACAGAACAAGGAGTAATGGTTCAAACTGAAAGAGGAGAAGTTTAGGTTGGATATATGGGGGAGATTCTTCAGAGTGAGGGTGGTGAGATACTGGAGCAGGTTGCCTAAGGAAGTTGTGGATGCCCTCCCTACCCCTGGCAGTTTTGAAGGCCTGGTTGGATGGGGCTTTGAGCAATCTGGAGTAGTGGGAGATATCTGCCCATGGCAGCGGCCTTGGAACTGGATGATCTTTAAGGTCTGTTCCAACCTAAACCATTCTATCATTCTGTGATTCAAAGAGGAGGGAGCATGCATCCATTTTCCTGGCAATTGATACAAAATAATCTTTCCAGTCCCAATTTTCCATGTATAATTCTGAGATTTTAATTCCATTTAAGTCTGCGACACTGTTGTTTCCCATGTATGGCTGTTACTGTGTTTCAGGGCTGAACTGCTGATTTTAGGGTGGGTGGAACATCGGGCAGGGCATGGAGCATATGCTGTACTGTGGTACTCTGGCCAGGTGCTGTTTGATTACATACTCCCATCATCAGTTTCTCCTCCATTAAGTGTGTTTTGCAATATGCCTCTTTTTTTTTTTTTAAGGAAGATGTGAACAAACTTTAAATGGTGTTTTTCATATAAAACATTCAAAGAGAACCTGCTGTGTTAGCTAAAAAGGGTTAATTTGAAGTCTCATTTAAAAGCCACCAAATTATTTGCCTAAGGACAAGCTCATTTTTTCAGCTGCTGAATTTCTTTTGCCCTATAAATTAGTGGCAATAATGTTAACAGGTTATAAAAGGGGAAAATATAGCAATAGAGCCAGGTTAGTGCAAACCATTTATCTTAAGTGCTAAGTTGCACTTTAAATGATAGTTATGTTTTTAGGAAACTGGGGCCAAGCATTTCAAAAGTCTCAGATCCTTAAATTCTTGAAAATACCCTGAAAAATATTTATCTAGGTTTATGCACCTGGAATTTCTGGTTTAAGTAATCTTACTTCAGGATAACTTCACTGTGATGATGGCAACACTGAGCTGTGCTGTAATGGCCTGTAGTCGAGTGGAAGGTGGGTTGGTTGTTTTTCACATGTCAGTATTAGTGTAACAGCTGAGTTTAAGATGTAACATCACACTTTGAAAACAGGTTCTGTTTAGAATGTGGTGTAAGCACTGAGCTTGTTAAAATTCAGCTATTGTTTTTGTTGCTTCCGGTCAGTCTTTTTGTGTAAATGTTCAAATAGGGTTTTCTGAGGCCACTTATCTCTGTGCTTGTATTCCACTCATCCTGTTGAGTCAGCCTTATTGAGAGGGCAAAGATCAATTTCTTCCAGTTTGGGGATGAAAAAACAAAGATGGTTTCTGCTTTTCATAGCTATAAGCCAAAAGTGGTTGTTGACTTGAAGAGAAGATCTCTTTATTTGCTTGTCTTAATTTTGACAGTTTTATAGAATTAGCAGCAAAAGATGAGCAAAAACATGCACTTGGTGTAGACAGATACTGTGCCCAGCAAACAGACCTGTGGACAAAATTGATGAGAAAATGTTTATTTAAATTTATTAAGCCTTTTTATGGTTAAAAACTATAGATTTATCTGTTTATGATGGTTTCAGAGCTGATCTGAGTCAGAGGTGTTTTTGGTCCTGTAGAAAACTGTCTCCTCCTTTGAGGCAAGAAACAGCATATCAAGTCATCAGGCACAATAAAACCCATTTATGGCAAGGGATTTGGATTATTTTTTTGTTCACTCGAATTCTGTGCTGATGATTCAGGCTTCCTGGTCCCCAGCTCTGTATAAGATGGATGTGATTGATCACCTCTCTCTACTGGAGAGGCTAGTGTCTTTAAGACGCATACCTGGCAGCAGGTGGTCATTTTGGCATGATCCCAAGAGTCAGTTGGGTAAAATGGATGCTGACATTGAAATAGATGCAGAAAGAACATGCTTTAATCCTACTTTGATGTAGTTTTGAACAGTTGGGCTTTCATCTGTATTTAATATTCAGTCTCTGTAAGCATGGATGGCCTCTTGACTTAGTCTGCTCTTTTGCACCATGCCTTCTTTTTCTGCCTGGAAGCTTCTTCTGGACAGAATAACAGGAGTTTGGTTGTTGGTTCAGAACTTTCTGGCATCTGTGAGCTTGGTTAAAGCTGCTGTTGCTGATGTTGGGTAGATTACGGGTGTTTGGAAGTCCAGGAAAATGTCCATGCGCTGCAGAGATGCAGGTGCTGCATTGTTGCATTAGAATGACAGTACTTCTGCTTTTGAAGGAAAAGATTGGAAGATCACAATTTTCAGATTGTTAGTGGTTTGGGGTTTTTTTTGTTTAGGTTTTAATATTGACCTCCATATTCGTAAATTTCTCCCAGGACATACTGGGAGAAACATGTTTTAGCAAATCACCCGGTTTCATTAGTTATGTAGGTGAGGCTCTGTGTGGTGTGGTTAAGTTATATCAGGTCTTTGGATAGAACAGTGATCTTACAAGGTGAATGCATAGAGAAGTTGTCTGCAGCAGTTTTCAAATCTGTAACATCTTGTATACACACAGCTTGTCCCATAAGAAGTTGCTATAGCAGCAACCTGAAATGATGAGGATCTCTAAACCAGACCAGAGTTACTCAGAATCTGTTTAATCAGAACAGTAAACAAAACTTCTTGATCCTCTTTTTCAGCTTTTTAAAAAAAATTTTTTTAATAGCATTTCTACCCTCACTCTTCTACCCCGCCCTGAGAGCTAGAGGCAAGTCTGACTTGGACTGTGAGCTGAGCTGGTAAAAGCATTGTATGGCTCTTTCAGTCTCCTTGGAAAATGATTCTGTCTGAATAAAAAGCATTATGTTAATTCAACAATAGTAAATAACTTCATGGTATCCAAAGGACTGTGCCATGAGGTCCTAAATATGTAAATGAATTGGAGTGACATTGTATGCACTTAATAAATTATTAAACCGGTTCAGACTTCTCCCACATCAGGTCTAATACTACAACATCTAAGGTGATTCTTTGCAGTGCAGCTGTAAATGCAGTTTCCAGGAGTTCAACACAGGAAGTAGAGATGAGAAAGCAAGGGGAGTGCAGAAGTGCAGTGTGGTTACCCCTTACAAAGGAGGTAGCTCCAGTTTTGCATTCCATATGAGGTGTTAAGAGTGGGCTTACATGAACACAGATTAGGAAAGCAATTTTAAGAGACCATGTGTCATGACTGCAATGTCCTGTCATTGTAAATGCTGAGATTAGTAGTGCTGAGGAAATTAAATGAAATTCCTTCAGGAAAAGCTTTTATGTTAAAAAACAACAGTCTCTTACATGCTCTTCGAAAGTGAAACAAATACCTTTATATGACTTAAGTTTGATTGATCTCACCTCCCCTAAATGTTTTGTCAGCATCTAGATGAGGTAGCTATGGAGAACATGTATGTGTATACATAAATATTTACACATAAAAATATGCACATACATAGAGTGTAGTGAGGTGTTGCATGAAGACTTTTTGGTAATCAGAGCAGTTGTTAAGCTGTGAATATTTGTGTTCTCCACCATGGAAATATTTATTCAAAGTGAAAATGCATGAGGAGCTTTTGAAAGCGGTAGTTTGTGTCACTATTGTGCTTATCATGGACCAAAAGGAAACTGCACCTGCACAGTCAGCACATTTTCTAAAATCAACAGTATTATTTCTTTCTAGGAAGGTCTTTTCACATTCAGTCAGTGAGGTTTCACAGGCACAATCAAGTCTGAAGGCTCCTTGCTGCCCATAGTAGGGACAGGGGTGCAGGTTATTCCAGTGGCCTTGGTGACAGCCAGCCTTCCCCAAACCTTCCTTCCTGCTCTCAAATGCACCAAAGGCCAACAGAAACCTCCTTAGTCTCTTTATTGCTGGGTTACTTTCCTGTCATGTTAGTGAGTTGAATCAGCTCCTGGGGAAGGCAGGTTTGATCAGCATCAAAAGAGGCATAAGATAGCTGGAAAGTGTTGGTGGGAAGAAGAAAGGTGGAGAGACTGAGGTGCCCTGGGTTTGGCTGTGGTTAGATGCTGGATGATTCATCCTGTCTCATAATCCTGTAATGTCAGGTTTTATTGTTGTTTCATTACCTGTAGAAATAACTGTGTATGTATAGCTCTGTCAAGCCTGCCATCCCACAGACTTGTTCACTTGGGTCCATCTCCACCCAGATGATGTGGCCCCTGTCTATGTGAAGCTGAGAGCTGTGCCCTGGGTGCCAGGCACAGCGTTTGTCACCTGCCAAACAGCCACCAGGGCCTGAGTCCTGTCCTGCAGCTAGGCTGGTGCTTCTGAGCAAGCTTCCGACAATATCCAGGCGTGAAGTCACCGTGCCCACAGCTGCCTTGGCTTGAGGCATTCCTCAGCACTGGGCCCAATCTGGTGTTTCCTAGTCTTTAGAACCTAGAAAAATGTTGAGCACAGAGTCTTTCCTATTAAAAGCAAATTAGATAATAAATATTCAGGAGTCTGAAGAGACAGCCTTTAGCAGGGCATATTCCAGGATTGACTTCCTTGCTGGTTCTACAGCTGAGGGCAAGAACATTTGGTTAACTGAGTGGGGACTGTGGAACAGTACAGTAGTTTTTGCCTTTTTTTCTTTGACTTTTTTAAGTATCTCTTTTTGTATTTTTCAAGACAAGACTGAAGCTTTAAAGTGTTGTGTGGAGGGAAGTTTTGTCTTGCTTGAGCACTTGATGAGGATCAGTTTTCAAGGTTTGTACAGTGAGACATTTAGTGATAATGAACTCATCTTTAAAGGGTCAGTTACAGGAATTCAGCCTTCAACTGAACTTGTAATCTTGTTATTTTTGATTAAGAAAAAGCTAGTATGCTTTCAGTTATGGAGCCATCTTTACCCAAGTTTTTCTCCTTCCTTTTGGCTTTTGCTGCTTCTGAGATCCCCACTGCATTTGATGGGACTGAAGCAAGTGGTTGCCAACTGCTGCACCTGAAAGCCTGAGTAGCAAAGCCACGTTTCTTTATTTTACAAAGGGTCCTGTCCAGTGATGAGGGTTTTCAATCCCTTTGCAGCTGAGGAGCTGGGACAAGCAGCCCCAGCATGTCCTGGTGTGGCTGGCAGCGTGCAGATCACGTGTTTCAATGCCGCTGCTCTCATTCCAGCCCTGCGTCCAGCAGCGGTGTTTATCAGATCTTCTGACACACAGCACTGAGCAGATGTTCCCTTTTTTAGTATGGAGTGATGCTTCTGACGTGCAAACTGAGATTAGCAAAGGGAAGGCTTATAAAGTTTCGTGCTTGAGTGAAGCACCTATATGTCAGTTTCTGACAGGCAGAACTAAGGGGAGGAAAAACCAAACCCCAGACCAAAAGCCCTCTCCAGCTGCTTTTCACTGAGTGCCTGGTGTTGCAAGCAGAATCCGCAAACTTCAGTACTGGCCAAGGATTAGAGGTAGTGACTGCTAGCCTGCTCTTCTGATGGGCTAGTCACAAATGGCAAGGCACCCATGCAGCCCTGGGCCCAGTGACAAAGTTAAAGCAGAAGATGATTGCAGGAAGTTGCTGTTGAGCTGACAGCCGTACCATCTGGTACTCTGCATTTCTGTGGCTGTCAAAAAGATATTTTTAAAAGGAAATCACTTCTCTCTTAACTCTCCAGATGTGCATGCATCCATATGCACCAGCATCCAGAATTCCTCGTTTGCTCTCTGAAGACCAAAACATGACTTGCTGATAATTGAATTGACAGATAAAAGCAAGACATCTTATTGAAAGAAGAGCCCTGTGTATGCAGGTGTAGTGAATGCCAAGTGTTGATGAAGCTTAGGGGACTAGGCAGGAATAGTTAAATGGAATAATAGGAGTTGAATTGGAAAGAAAACCAACTACTGAAAAGGAAAGGAGCTCATAGAGGTGGTAAAAAAAAGGGTACAAACAGAACTCCTGTAAGTTCAGTGTGTCTGTGTGAAGAAAAGGAAAAAGCTTGGGCCAGATAAAAGAAATTAAATAAAAGGAAAACTTCAGCTATGCTTTTACTTTGAAGTTTGGATAGCCTATCAAAAATAATACTAATGTTATTAATTAAAGGAAAATCTGTTAATGGTTTGTAGAATTGTGTGATACTGTAATTGTTTAGGAATGCTTGTGAAGTGTCTAATAGAGTCAGTAAAAGCAGTTGGAAAATTTTCTAAATTGCAAGACTAGCTATCAGCTCTGTGGTTGGGATGCCCCTGAACCAGTAAACACAAGACACCTCTAAATCTCTCTGATCTCATTGAGGTTGCTCTCATTGGTCACCAGATAAGATAAAGTCCTCATTGCTTAGCAGTGCCCCATGGACAACCAGTGCCCCTTGGACACTGTATTTTTGAGCAAAAGATGGCTGCATATGTAGTTCCAAATGAAAGTCAGTAAGGATCAAGCATGTGACAGCTACTTGCAATTCTGAAAAATTGCCATGGGATATTTTAAATCATTATGATTAGGAAAAGATGAAAATAAAAAGGCAAAACAATCAACAAAATCCACCTATGCCAGAAATCTTACCCCTGCCCCCCCAGTCTAGTGTATGCATTTTATAGTCTTACTATTGTATATTTTGGTACCTTCATTTATACTGTTGATACTGCCTGAGATGGGAATCCAGCACTTCTTCTGTTGGTTTGAAAATTGTTAGAACTAGTATCAGCACTTTCAAGCATACCCATGAGTATGCAAAGAACTGAAGTATATATTTGCAATTTAAATAGGTAACATTTTGCTGCAAGAGGCTCAGAAGACTTGTTTCCTTAGATAAGCAGATTGCTGAAGTTTACATGTGTGTTTTTGTGCATGCTCTTTGATGAATTCTTGTATGGCTGATCATGAAAGTAAGTATGGTTCCCTCTCTTTGCCTCTTGAAACTGATTTTATGAAATCTGATTTCCTTCTCTGTCATGTCTAATTTACCCTATTTTAGGAATACAGTAAAAGCAGTAATGTGGGTAGGCTGGTTTGACAAGTTCCAATACTGATTTATTAAAAATAAAATGGTTTTGAAACCTGGTTTAGAGTTTTTTGCTCTAAGCAGGCATTAAAATTTTATACAGTTTTTTCCCTTTTGGCCCTAATACAGAGCTCTCATGTAAACCAAGCAGAATGCTTCCTGTTGTTTTCTGATAAAAAGTGCACTTCCATTCATTGTTTCCATGCAATTTCCTATCTTTCTGTGGTAAAGAGGGGTAAATCTGAGACAATTTGTAGGCTACCTCTAGGGAAAATAGACTTTTATAACGTGAAGTTTGAATGTTTTTGGGAATAATGAACAAGAAATGTTAGAAATAGTTTGTGTCTGTTCATTTCTTCCTCTTTCCACAATCACTTTGCTGAAGATAACTTCATCCATTAACAGTGATGAAAATTGAATGCTAAATTTGCTTCTTCTGTTAAGTCTGTTAAGGCACAATGTTTCTTTGCATTTTTAGGCATTGCTTGTTATCTCAAGTAATTTTTTGTATCTTTTACAGTCTTGTTAAAAGTTTGTGATTTGAGTCAGGCATTTCTGAAATACAGCCATGCCTGGGGGGCAGGGAAGCCCTCAGTCTAACATTGACCACTGTTTAAAAAAGTATGGGTTCTTCATGGGACAGAAGATTAGTGCAAGAGAATAATCTGCATTTGATCTTTACATTTGATCTTTTCTTGCTTGAAACTTGGGGTTTTTTTCTACTACTTCAGGATAACAAATGGAAAAAGTCAACAATCCTTTCTGAAACATTGGTGGACCGCTTTGTTTTCAGTTCTTTGACATGGAAACCAGAAATTGTGCTTTCTGGATGTGTTTAAATGAAAGTCAATGCATACATGCTGTTCTGTTTATGAGTGTTAAAAAGATGCTCTTATGTTAGTGGAAATGTTTTCCAAATATTGGCTTGGGAGAAGGAATGGGAAGGGAGAGTAAGAGCATATGTGGATGAGTTTGCACATTCAGGCATGGAAAAATACTAGGAAGAGTTCCTGTAAGCAGTGTTTTGCTGCAAACCTCAAGAGAAGGTAGGGCTCTGACAGTACTTCTGGTCAGAACGAAGTACAGCAAAGGTTACATAAAATGTAGCTCTGTGGTAGAGTACATCTGCTTTTGAAAGACTTCTTTGTTTTCCAGGTGCAGATGTTTGTTTTCTGAGATTATGCCTCATGGGTAGCAATGTCTTGAGACTGTGCTCAGCGGATGTTAAACCAAACAGGTTTTTCATTCATTGCCTTTTCTGTTTAGTTAGCTTAATATGTGTATAAGTAAGACACCTAGATTTTCTTTTGCTAAACAAGATGCTTAACTGATTGACATTGCCTATCTTTGCCTTGCTTGCTTAGGTATTGAAATAGAGTTTTGCTGTATAACAAAGGAGTATGACTTTATAATTTGCAATTTTTCATTAAATGGATAGTTTAGGTTTAATTCATATTTTCTAAGTAGCAGCACATTACTACAGCAGTTGAGTTTTATTTGAGAGTTAACCTTTCCAGTTAAACTTGGATCAGTTTTATGTCCTGATAAGGACAAAAGATCAATCTAAGCTTATTTTTCAAGAAGTGAAAGAAGGAATTTCTGATTTAAAAATGTAATTTAAATTTTTTTCTACATGGGAAAAACTGTGAGGTCCATGCAGGTAACACTTGAAATTAGATCATCTCTGCTAAACAGAGATAAACACTGTGCTTTTACCAGTGGCTGGGAGCCATGGGAGTGGATGTTTTGCAACACATCCACCAGAGAGGCATAAAAAATTATTTTGCTTAGAAGGAGAAGCCAGCATCAGGAGTTTTGCACCAAGCAAAACAGCAACCTAAAAAGGTATGGGGCATATCATCTGAATGATTCCCAGTAGGCCGGCAGATGATGTTGGATAGACTTTACTATGTATAACAGAAATGTCTAGAGAAACTGCAGAAAATAGAGGATCAAAAAACATGGGAGATTAAGTGTAATCTAATGTGTTGAAATGTCTGAATAGTTTGGTCCATACATGGAATAAGTCTGGGCAGAGTTGATAATAGTGGAAAAGGAATTAATTGGGGGATAATGGTTGGGGATAGGCAGCACATGGAGCAAGGGTCTAATTGCATGTAGCATTAGCACCAGATGTCAGTGTAAAGGTGAAGAATGTAGGTTAATGCATAGTTCCAGAGAACTTTTTTTTTTTGTTGTTCCTTGAAGAAAGGGGAAGGGTGCAGGGATGGTGTCATGGAGTTGCTGGAGGTTAGTGAGCTCGATGCACTGGAATAGGAAACCACTGCTGAGTTTCTGCAAAAGCACGTGTTTTTAGTTAGTACAACTTGTATGTTTTAACTCCTTCTACAACCAAATCTTGCCCACCTGTACTGGATATTTCTTCAGGATATATTTTTTCTCAGTAGAAGTTTTATAGCTCGTTGAATTCAAATAGATACCTGTAGAGTCTGATATCTTGGGTGTTTTGGTTGGTTGGATTGGTTTGTTTTTTTTCAAAATAGCCAAAATTAGTCCATGCTTGTGCATCTTCTCCCTGCAATTTTAAACCTCTCACCTTACCCCAATGATGATTCAGTCAAAAGTAGCTCTATTGTGAAAAATATGCACTAGATGTGACAGTAATAGAGCTCTCTGAAAATTAAGGATCTGAAGGGAAATGTGTAGATTTATGCAAGTATAAAATACTTTTTAGACAGTCATCTTCTTTAGTCTTCCTCCTGGCCAGTATGAGGGTCTGATAGTCTGTACCCTGCACCTTTCTTACGGCAGTTGCACTTACTCAGAGAGGAAAATCACGTTACTCAGGAGTAGTATTGGACAGCCCAGCTCCTTGTGGTTGCTGATCATTGTGGAGGTGCTTCTCCTATTCGTGAGCAGAAACACTGAGGTTTCCTCTGTGCTGTTGTCTCTTGACACAAAGCTGTGTAATATTTCCCACCATTTGATCTTGTCTTTTTCCATCTCTCAAGGCTGCTTGCCAGAATGAACTGGTCCTGAGCATTGATGTCTTGTTCAAGTGCTTGCTTATGAGTGTGAAACTGTTTTCTTCATGGTTATCTTTAATGAAAGCTGCTCTTCATATTAATAGTGGAGGTTGTCCATTATGATCTACATTCAAATTACTAGGAATTTGGCTTTCTAGGTGGTCTTCTGTGAAGGTGTGTGCAGGAAGGAATTTAGTATTTACTGTTAGAGAGCCACCCATGCAGAATAAGTAGTAGTGACTAACATTTTCTCTGGTAGTGATAGTTGTCACTTCCCTCTGTAAATGCTTATTTGCCTCAACTCTTGTGTATATTTTTTGGTATAAATGCTTCCCTCAGTGAGAAACCCTCTATGAGAAGAAGGTTGTGTAGGTGGTAACAATTGCTCCATGTAGAACAGTGACCCTTTGCCCATGCACTTTTATCTTTAGAAATGAGTGGTGAATATCAAGGGAAGAAATTATTGCTGAGTCTTGCTCAAGTGCTCTGTGAAGCTTTTTAGTTCAATATTCATATGATTTCCCCTCTCTGTTGTCATTCAAAAGTAGGTTTGTTCAAGTCCTCATTGTCACTAAGAGAGTTAAGAGAATACCCTTAAAATTAACCTTCTCTGAAAGAACTTTGGTGAAAGTCTGTCATTTGGGCACACTGAAATCTCTGCTTTAGTTAGCCTCCTCCACACCTTAATGTGCCTTTCAGCATAAAGTGATGAATTCTGTTTTTATACATAATGACTAGATTACTGTCATTCTCTCATGCAAAAATCAATTTCAGTTAAGCTGTCCTTCTTCTGGGGAATGTTCTATCCCTTTGGTGTGGCTTGTACCCTCTGCTGTGGCATATGGGAACCATGCTAATGTGCTGTGGAGCCCCCAGCAAAGATTCACACAATTTGTGGGAGCTGCTCATGCTTTTCAGCTGACAACACTGCGGAAATCACCATGGAAATACAACAGAAACTACATTACCCTTTACTATTTGAATAAAATCAATCACAGTTATGAGTTGGTCTTGGGTTGTTGTGTTATCCCCCTTAGTCTTACTCCTATTTCTGCTACCTTCTTACAGCAGAACACATGTTACTCATTAGTAACATGGATGATATGGGAAACAAGAATGTTGAAGTTGGATTGAATATGTTCCAGATGGACACAGCTACACAGTATCAAACAATGTTGGGTCTGCACTGATTTCCTTTAACGTATTAATTGGAAGGGAAAAATAATTCCATATTCAACAATTCTCTAGAATTCTGAATTCACTAAACATTTGCAATAAGCGTTATCTTGGAAAAGATATACCTAATAATTGGTTCTTATAAATAAAACTGCCTAACCTGCTTTCCATCCTCTAAAGGCATTAAGCAACTAAAATTTGATTGGGGTAGGAGCCAGGATTCACTAACAAGATTAAGTGGTTACATGCTCCAAAGTTAAACAAAACCCAAGGATGGCTGTGTGCACACACTAAATTCTCAGCAGAGAAGGCACTAAAGGCTTGTGACAGCACTAGGATGGATAAACTGGAAGATATCTTTGACCTTTTAAGTGCTTTGATTGGGATGGAGATGCAGGAGAATATCTGTACATATTTAGAGCTGATAAGGCAATCTTGATGTGTTAATTGGACATTGATAATGAATTTTGGCAGGATGTCAGTGTCACTGATGCATGTGAGCTTGGCAGGAGCAGGGTGTGAGGCTGGACTGGGAAACTGGCAAAGGCTCATCCTGGGATTTGTAGAGGGCAGAGCAACAGTAAAGCCCAGGTAGGATGAGACTGTGGTTTCATGTTGGCTTTTCAAGTAGGTGATGTGGAGGTGATAAATGATCAGATTAGTAGAATTCTAGGGAGGACTTTGTTTTGGTTTTTTTTTTCAGAGTGGTAAATATGCATTTTGTAGGATTTAAACTACATAGAGGAGGTAGCTGGCTTTCTAGTCAGAGAAAAGTGGCAGGAAGGAAGGAACATGAAGGTTCTGTGAGGGAGCCAAAAGCTGCAAATTTGGGTAGAGGAGAGCTCTTGCCGCTCCCACTGGAGTGACAGTGCCTTGTAGCAGCATCCACCTTTGAGGGGGGAAGATCTGCAGGTGCAGTAGGAAGGGCTGGAAAGAAATGCAGTTTATGAATGTTGAGCCAATAGCTCCAGCATTGCTGTTGTGCATGCAGTATAAGAATGTACTAAAGTACAGCATAAATGCAGAGGAGCTGGCAGAAGGAGCTGCCTTGTGCCATTTACAGGCTGAGCATTCGGTGGACTTTGTGATCTAGAAATAATTTTTCCTTTCACTTGCTGCTACCTGCAGGCATGCCAGTGTATGTGGGCATGGCACTACACCCGGGATAGTGGTTGGGCAGGTATGCCAATAGCAGCACATGAGGATTATGATTTGATATTGTCAGTGTAAGAGAAATGGTGATTGTGAGAGTCTTGAGTTGCTGGGAAGGGCAGTATGGGCCCAGGACACACCTACTCAGGCACCTCTGTGAAACTTGGCAAAAATTAGACAGCTGAAGCAACCTCTCAGTTATTTACCCCCACAGCATGCCTTGTACGTGGGCAGTCTCTCAGCACATATTGTCTGATTGCAGTGGAGCATCCTCCAGGTATTCCAGTCCTTGGTTCAGATTTCCAGGGCTATATCCCATTCTCTTACAAGGCTGGTCTGAAAGCAGTTCTATCAAATGCAGTAATTTCCCCAAAGCATTGGTTTCTTGGACTGTGTGGCTTAGAGCAGCTTTGTGCACCTCTTCCTGTTGTCTCCCTCCAAACAGATCTGACAGAGGGGGCATGCCCCAGGCTGCCAAGGAGTGCAGGCAGGTGCTGTGCAGCTGCACTGCTGCAAGAGTGGCCCTACACCAGTAAGCCCTGCTCAGGAGTGGCACAGCACATGGGCTTGCTGCCAGCGAGGTGACAGAATTTCTGCTGGAGATCTGGCCCCTGTCCAGCCAGGGTGGAGCACAGGCAGAGCAGGCATGCCTCATTCTGCCCATCCCTGTGCAGATAAGCTCAGCTGCACACAGTCATCCAGGATGTGAACTTCTGCTCCCTCCGGGACTGTTTCCATCTTGCATGTTGAGCAGAACAGAGGGATTTCTTAATATGCATTTGAGGTACCAGCAAAGGAGGCAGTTACAGCCTGAACGAAACAGTCACAATCATCTTCCCCTTGTAGGATGTGAGGGGAAAATCCAGATATCTTTTACTCTAATGTATTAAATTTGTTCTGAGTAAGTACCAGATGAAGGCTGGAGGGGAGGATTGGTAGATGTCCTGCATGGGAATAGTTGTTCACAAGGAAATCACAAGGGAGGTATTTGCTTTTTCTCCTGAACTTTTGCTGAGTAAAGTGCACATTTTTATCAGCAGCTCCATTTCTGGTTTTGTTCAGTCTTGTGCCTGGCTCTTTGTGAGCGAGTGTGTGTTCTGATTGAAACATCTTAACCATCAATTCCATTCTAGCTGACAAGAAACAATTCAATGAACAAATGCTCCTTTTCTTCCCAACCCAAGAAATGCTTGTGGAGTTTAGAGAAGTGTTTTGTGCAGGTTGTGTAACATGGTATGCTGTAGGACTTACACATCAGTGGCTGGGCTAATTTATCAGTTCTCTGATCTGCTCTTGTATGTCAGGAAAATGCAGCCTCTCTGCTGGTTTTGTTATTGTTACAAATCCTCAATATTTCTTCAGCTGTTACAATGGGAAACTTTTTAATTAATTTTTTTTCTTAAACTGAATTGTATCATTGCTTGGACCTGTTGCATTTTGTATGTGTATTCTTTAAAAGGAGTTAAATAAAACCCAGAAAACCTCAAGTCAGTGCTACTTGGTCAGTGCTACTGCTAAGCTCCTCATTTAGGGAGAAAAAAGTTTATCCTCTGTACCCCAAGCACATGCATGTGTAATTTATGCCTTGAGCATTGCCTTTACAAATATTCCTGCTCTGTGGGAGCTCATAGGATATGCACTATGCACTGGTGGATTTCAGGAACGGCCTCTTTGTGGCCCGAGGCACTGCAGAAATCTCCCTGTGCTCAAGGGCTTTGCTTTTTCCAGATAGTCTGGTTTAAGACAGACTGACTTGTAAGTAAATGGCCAACTGCAAACTGTATTTTGAAAGAACCATGGTTTTAACCAGCAAACTGTAGGTCAGTGCTAATATAATTAAACATAAGTGTACACCAGTGTCAGATGATCTCTAGTGCTACAATAGTTGGCTTTAGACTTGACAAAACCAGATAGAGCTCTTCCATTTAATCAGTTGAGGATTTTCTTTATTTTGAACTTCCTTCAAAGGAAGCATTTTACTTCAATTGCAGATGTGCACAACTTGGAAAAAAAACTATGCTTCTGCCTTGTATTTCTCTTTTATGCCTGGCAGCCTCTGAACTGACTGGTTCATGTGAGTCTAATTCTTATCTGAGTGACTTTGGTGCAAATTAAGGGTTAAATCAATTACGTTCTCCTGTGACCTTCTGAATCGAAAACATACATGTATCTGTTACTGTCAGGGGTGGGCTTGAGCCATTTTGGAAAAGCAGGGCTGCTTTTCATAAATATTTGTCTTGATTTAGTTTCCTGGGATATAGTTTAAATGTAAACTGCTCTGTATGCTTTGCTTTTGTGCTATCTTGCTCTATCACATGACATGGTCTCACGTACTATATAAGAGTATGGCACTACGTCATGCTGTGGTGATTATTTGAAAGGGCGTACACTCTGTTTTGGACTAGATAACCGTTATCAGTGCAGATAATTGCTGTCAGACACAAAATAGACTCAGTAAACAAACATTTCATTTTATCATGTGACAGATGCCTGCTGTTTTGTACAATGTATTTGAATGATGTTCAGTATAAATCAGTACTGCTTCAAAAGCAACAAATCCAACTCGCCCAAATCCTTCCTGACATAATTACCTTTCTGGTAGATATTAAGTTTTTCATTGTTATATACACATGATGGCATTTACAGTTGCAGATAACAGTGTTTGACGTAAACATTTAAGACAAACCAATTCCCCTGACCGCTGTCACTGGTGGTGGTGGGGGTTTTTTGTTTGTTTTTTTGGGAGGTTTTTTTGGGGTTGCTGGTTGGTTTTGGTTAAAATTTTTTGGTTGTTTTGTTTATTTTTGGTTTTGTTTAGTGGGGTTTTTTTAGACTTTTTTCCCCTCTCTGTTTTCCTCCCTGGTAAAGAAAAGAATACCTTCAGTTCTGAAATTCATACTTGAAAATTTAGACTTTCAGAGAAACAAACCAATGAATTAGCATATTCAGGACAACTTAGAAGTGCAATGGGAATAAAAGTCTTAATTTTGTGGAGAATGAACACGAAGCTTCTGCATGTGTTCCTGTGGATTTTCTGAACAAAAGGATGATCATTATTTGACAAGTATAAACAACGTATTGCTTTTTCTTTCACCCAGTGATGTGTGTCCGTGTCTTTCTGTGCAGGTCCTGTTTCTCAGAGGGAATGTGTCTTATCGGCTGTTAACAATTCACACCCAGTCCATGCCTTATTGGAAAGCTTTACAGTCTTGTCTGGCTGTGCAAGCCGGGGCACGACGAGCCTGCCCCAAGAGGTGCACATCCTCAATCTCAGAAACCCCAAGGAAGGTCTTGGCCATCATGAAAGAGAGGTAAAGGGGAAATTACTTTTTCTCCAGATCCCTGATGATAAGTATGTCTACAAATGGGATTATTGTATGTTAATTTGCTGCATAAAGTTATTTCTAAATTGTCACCAAAGTACCATGAAGAACCACGTACAATTTGCATGCTGACTGTCCACCTACACTTTACATGTCATATGAATAAACTGCTTCCATACCTAGCCACCCTCTTCATTATCTTTCACAACCACAAAGTATACTTAAAAAAGGTAGGGGGTGGGCAAAGGAAATAAGAAACAGATTTAGATCTCCCACAGGCCTTTGCAGAATTGGCTGTCTTCAAAAGCAGATTGTTTACCTAAATGTGTTGTAAATTAACATGAATACCTTTGGATCCCTGCCATGACCACTATAAACAAATACTGAAGTTTAGATTCTTTTACCAGTGTAATACAGCCTTAATGCTTCACTGAAGGGGGGACTGCTGTACAGAAAGCAAGTGTTGCTGACTGTAGTAGTCCAATTACTCATTTATGTGTGCTGCACTTGGAGGGACTGGCAAAAACTTCAGCTGTTCTGAAAGCAATAGTAGAATAAAATTTTTGGTGTAAAGTTGTGCCGTATTGTTGTTTACTCTCAAAATACATCAAAACAGAGTGCCAAAGTGCAAGGAGAACATTGCATGCCATGCCAGCTGAGCCTTTTAGTTCATATTCTTACAGTGTTACACACACAAATCCTTAGTACTGTGTCCTGTGGGAGCCAAGTGTGGGTACACAACTAGAGAATTTGTAAAAAGAGAACAAAGATGATGCTCTAACAGGGAGAAACTTAGGAAAAGAGGGTCTAAATCTGTGCTGAAAGAACTTTCAAGTGGAGTCTTTCTTAGTGATTAAAATAAAGGCAGATACTCTTGGCCAGAATCAGGCTTTCCACTGACTTCAGTATCAGCCTTGTTGGGTTTGTGGTGACTTAAGCTCAATGTGTATTGTATGCGTCTGTGAAACTTCAGCTGTTGTGTTCATTTTCAATCTTAGTTCATATGGTCTTAAATGTCTA
The DNA here is from genome assembly GCA_013400635.1 of Hypocryptadius cinnamomeus. NCBI lineage: Eukaryota > Metazoa > Chordata > Aves > Passeriformes > Zosteropidae > Hypocryptadius > Hypocryptadius cinnamomeus. The sequence continues at coordinate 26,397 of VYZP01031676.1, read as the reverse complement.
GTTTATGATGAGAAAGTATTTACAGTTTTTTCAGTAGATATCTCAATGGCTTCCATTAATCAAAATTGTCAGATCTTCTACTGTCATGAGGTGAATAGAAAAATTACACTTTTTTGGTGGGACTGTGAATGAGGAACAGATATTTTTATATTTGGAGGGGGTGGTGGTGGTGTGGGGGTTTGTTTTGGAATTTTTTTGGTTTTGGTGTTCTTTAAACCTTTCTTAGTATGCCAGGCACTGGGTTAGCAGCCTGATAAGTGCACTGTGAATGACAGAAAAAAGTGTAGTTACGATCAGTTCTCTGGACATGAAGACCAAATTGTTGGGCTTTTTGGTTTTCTCTGGGTTTTGTGGGTTGTTTGCTTGAGGGGGGTGGTTGGGGTTGGTTTTTTTGGGTTTTTTGAGCATAGTTTCCGATGAGAACTAAATAGCTGTATGTGATTCTGCTGTAGGTTTTTCAGTGCTTCTCTCATCTCCCAGGAAACTTTAAATCCATTGCTAAGTCATAGGCAAATTTGGTATGAGTAGATCCCACAAGGTAATCACAAGTTTTATTGAAAGTGAGCAGAAGAGTGCCCGCACTGTGGGGCCGTGGTACTGGGGGAGCTTGTAACTTCTTGGTTACTAAAGAGTGCCCAGGGCAGGGATGAAATGGGCTGCAGCTGGAGCTTGTACCTCCGAGAGAGCAGCATGACTCAAGAGCATTTGCACAAGCCCAAATCCAGATTTCCCTCTGGGCCGCTGCTGGTGCTGCTCGTGTGACGCGGAGCTGTGTGCAGCTGTGTGCGCGCACAGCGCGAGCGAGTGCACAAGCATGCAGGCTGTGCCCCTGCTGCCTGCTCAGAGTGACACAATGGCAGAATTAAGTACTTGGCTTTGAGTAAAAATACTTGCTGTCCAGCAGAAAGAGGCTGCTTGAGCCTCGTCTAATGTGCTTATGTTAAGAAAGCAGTTTGTCCTAAGCTGGCTTGTGTGCGTGCTTTGGGGGTATACTGAAGTGTAGGGCACTGAATAGATCTCAGCATTTGAAACCTGTAGCCTCCTTCTCCCATTTCCTGAGCAACTTCCAGTCACAGCCCTTGGAGATGGCTGCTCTAAAAATGCACAGGAAGCTGGAGCAAGGTTTGCTGGCAGCAGCGTTGAGCAGAAGAGTGTAAACAACTTGGAAAGATCAGATTTTACTTACAGGATCAGACTCAGAGAACAAAGCAGAGCAAATGTTATCTTTTCCATTATGGTAGAAACCAACTCCAAGTCACCCTTTGTCTAAAAGTAGAATGTACCCATCACCTTAAGTTACATGAGCTTGATTTACTAGCTGAGGTATTTCCTGTTGCCTGCAAATGCTGATAGCAAAGGTAGAGATCTGTTTGTCATGTAGTATTTCCAGCAGAGTCCAGAATAAAAGCAGTAGTTTTGTTTGACAGCGCGTGACTTAGATTTAGCAACATCGAAAGCGTATTTAAATAAATCATGTATTTGTTCAGAGGTTGGCTGAAGTTCTGATGATATGGAATGCAAGATCTGAAAATTTTTAAGTGAAGGCTTGCTTTGGAGGATGGGTTGTTTTGTTTTTAACCTGCACTGTGCTAGAATGCTGCTAAATTACACATTCCTTACTTGCTGGGAGGAGTGTAAACTTCCCCTAGCAAATTCCTTGGAGGGTTCATGCATTAAATGTAGTTGTGCAGTTAGCATGGTTCTCATAAAGATGCAACATATGTGTATGCATTAGTTTAACTGTCTTTGACACTCATGTAGAATATACAGACAACAAACGTTCACAAATTTAAGCATAGGAAGGGTGGCTGATGAGGGGGAGGGCATGTGGCAGGGGTGATGCAGGCAGGCTTTTCAGTAAGGGTTAGTAGGATTTGGGTGCTTTTCCTTCCCTGTAAACTGGGAAAAAGAAGACAAAAGACAGACTGGAAATGTATAGGAGCATGTATTCTGAACAGTCTTTGTGAAACTGAAGTTTACCACTTCTGTGTTACGACAGAATTCTGGTAAATATAAGATCATATAGTGAAATGTTATCACATTTATGATCTTCAAGGAATTTGTTTGTATTTTAATTCATTAATCCCATTGAGATGAAATCTTGTATGTTGAGACTGGGAATGTCTTCTTTCTTCAAGTAAGAACCCCCGAAGTTCCAGTCTTTTTCATATAATTCTTAGAAATGTCTTTTATCACAATTCATATTTGGCCATGCTTTATCATAGGAAATAGAATACGGGTGCATGTAATAGCCTCAAGTGTTTATATTGAACTTGGCAAGAAAAATGCAAGCCTTTTTTGTTTGTTTTATTTGATCAAATATTCCTGGGGAAGTGAGTGCGTGTGTGCATTTCTGTACTGATCTGGGTCTCAGCTGAATGCCAGGAACTACTGAACTCTTACAATAACTTTCTCTTTGGCTTTGGGTATCTTCACTGCTTCAGTTTCTTAGTTTTTAGAAAGGAGATAGTTGCTTCCTTATGGAGCTGTTTGTTTTGAGGAAGTGTTATTGTTTGCAGAGTCACTTGGAAACTCTAGAAATTTGCACCAAAAGAATGTATATAGAAGAGCATAAAATTATTTTAAAATGGAAGTCACTCTTCAGGTATATTATCAAGTCCTAAATTAATGGAGGATTCTTTTCTTATGCCTGTTGCTTGAATTTCTCTGAGTTGCTTCGAGCACACAGTTACAATTGAAATAGTTAACAGGAGAGAGGAGGGGCATATAAAGTTAATCTCATGTGAATACTTAGGATTGAATACATATGAATACATGGAATCAGAGTTCCTGGCAATGGATTCACTATTGTTTTCGTTGACATCCTCATCCTCAAGAACTTTAAGATGTTATGCCTGATACAGATGTTTAACATGTGTTATATGAAATGAAGGCAGGAAAACTAAGGACTTGTCTTTATTTTTATAATTTTGAGTAACGCCACTGAGGCTGTAATAATTTGATGGACCTTTTTCCCCACTGTTTAATCAGTGCTACTTGGCAAAAAGTAAATAATAACAACTTTAAAATTTTCTTTGACAGTAAACCTGATATTAAAATGGTTGTTAGCTTCTGGAATAGGCTAATTGTAAAAGACTGATCCTGAATTCAGGATAATTTTTCTGTGTCACAGTGGTTTTTACAATTTGAAGATCTGGGCGATGAAGGTGGTGAAAAGCAAGTTCATTTTGCCTATTATGCTACATATTTACTGTATTTCCTAGTGTGTTTGTTTTAACTGTTTTCAGAAGTTTAATACTACAACAGCCTTACCCAAGGCTATGTCAGGGAAAAATGTTTTGTTTCATGCTCAGGCATCCAGAGATCAGGAACAGCCTTGAGATTCAGCTCAGATAAAGAGGCCACTTTCTGGGCATATTTAAAACATGCTGACCTGCAGCACCAGAGTCATGGTCAGAGGGAGCCTGGAGGTCATGTGCTGACAGCAGGCAGGAAGGGAATCAAGGTTTGTTACTTGACAGCTGGAGTTAGTGAGGATTTTGTTACCTATTCATTTGTTTGAATAGGTACACAGTGCTGCACGTGGGTATATTTAGTACTTGTGGTAGGTCAAAGGCTTCGCTTTGAAGTAAAATAGTTGCTGCTTTAGAAAAAGAAGCTCTGAGAGATAAAACAAAGCACTGTGCCTCTGCCAAGGTACAGACAAATTCTGAACTTTGCAATGGTGTTTTTCTTTTCTTGCCTCTTCACTTTCTGACCGCCTTAGCTTGGCAGCAGTAGTGGATCTCTAGCTATAGCAGCAGACCTGGATGTTTCAATGCAAGTATTTTCAGGTGTTTTGAACCTTCAGCCTCTTCAGCTGGCCAGCTCTCCTGTTATACTGAGCCCATCAAAGTCAATTTGATCACTTCACCCATTACTTCTTGTTCCTTGATGATGTGTGGTTCATGAACTTGAGCAGAGGCAACATAATCAGTCATCCTGGGTATACAGAATAACAATGGAAAATAAGTTTGGCCACCTGCAAGCCTCTCTGTCAAATTTGAGGTTGACTACTGCTTTTTATTGTAATCATTTTGCATGGTGTTTGGTGAGGGAAGGGTGCCACATAAGGTTGAGAATGGGAAGTCCAGATGAATTACTGCTTCCACCAGTGCTCTGTGCCAGTGAGGTCTCAGAGTCAAGCTGTGAGTGACGCTGTGGCAAATGTACTCCAGGAACACCCTGTATCTGTTGCTTGGAAAGCAGGAGTTCCTTGTCACATGCATCTTTGATCCTGGGTAATTTCCAAAGCTTGCCCACAGCTTGTGGTAGCTCCACTGGCTCACCAGGGTGGTTTCACAGGCTGCTGTTTACTCCCTTTATGCACAGCCATGCCCAAGAGCCCAGCTGGAGTACTGGACTGAATCAGAAAAGATAGTACATTATAGACCTTATAAAGCCTTAAAAATAGCGGCAGCATGCGCCACAGAAATTGTAATCATTCAGTGTCTGTCTCAGATAACTCCATGTCTCCTGAAAGCTGCGACTCCCATGCAGCTGATACATTCAAATGACATTGATGTCTGAATTGCCTTCATGATGAACATAGCATTACCATATTTTTAAGAAGTGGAGTTTGCTTGTTGTTTGAAAACCTTTACAATGCTCTTTCCCCTCTTCTCTTTGTTAGCACTTTGAGGCATCTGTGCTTGCATAAAATCCCACCTTTTTTAATGTGGCTTTTTCATCTTGTTTGTCTGGACTGCAGTCTTTGCATGTTGTTTTTAGCCAGCTCAGGATTTGCTGGTCACTGGATTTGGCAGTCCTTTCGTGTTCTGCCCACCAGAACTGCCAGAGGAAGTCCTGTGTTGGCCAGAGGAGCCTGTTTGTACAGAGCCTTACGTCCTCCAGGAGCGTGGCTCGACGCGTGTCTGCCCTTAAAGAGGCAGCAGTGACATCTCATGACTTGGAAAGTGCTGTGCAAAGCCTCGGTATTTTCTGTTTTTAGAAATGGGCCTGTTTGCTGTGTGCAGAAAGTGAGCCCTGTTCTCAGTTGGGAGAGCTGTGTGGAGCCCTGCCAATGCCTACCACAGAACACTAACGGGTTCAGAAGGAAAAACGTCAGTATGAGTTTTCTGGCTTCTCACAGTTTTGGGTTTTGCTGACTGCTGCTTAAAATGTCATGTTGGAGGCTGTGAACTGGTGTCTTGTTTTCCTCTGATGCAAGATGCTGCAGGTACTGATGTGTTCTTGCAGGGTTGTAGAGAGCAAGAGGGCTGCTGCTGCTGTTTACTGGATGGGCTCTTCCTGTCTCTCCATGGCTTGGATGTGTAAGCACACTGTGCATGTGGGCTCACACGTTTCTTTCAGGCAGATGTGTGTTGATTTTTGATCATAGACTGTGCTTTGTGTTCGTGGTCTCCAGTTTCCTCAAAGCTTCTGACATGTCTTCCTTGTAAATTACTGCTTTGTCTGTAATTACTTTCTCCAAGAAAAGATGATTAAGGAAGTGATGACATTTCCAGGAGTTCATCTATATCCCAAACCCCATGGTCAGGTTCCAGTCTAGCTTTGGGCTCATGCATGTATGTGTGAGATATTGGAGCAACAATTGTCATGAGTGGTCATATTTATGTTGTTTTCTAGTGTCTAGTTTCTTTTGAGCCAAAGGCTGGAATTAATGAAGTTGTTCTTCAGCCTGCTAGTGCAGGGGAAAATTTCCAACATAAATTGTGTGGAGTTTGCCATGCCTGACAGCCATGCTCCTGTATCAGCTGAAAAAGTAAAACCATGCTGTGGCAAGATAGAACAACAAAAAATCTTTTAATTGGTTGGGTGTTTTTATGTCAATCTTGCTTCTGATAACACTTTGGTAACACTCAAGTTTGTGATTCTCGAGAAGAGTCTCTTATTTTCCATGTGAAACATAAGCAGGGTACTTACACGGTAGGAAAACTTATTATTTAAAGGAGGAGATGCAAAAATAGCACCACCATGAGGTACAAATATCTGAAACCTAAATTGCTTGATAAAGTTTGAGGGAAATATAGATAATTCATAGCTGATACTGTCTCTTTAACAATTGCTGTGGCAATTTATAAAAAGGAAAATGTTTTTATTATGATTGGACATCATGTCATACGTAATAAACATGGTGGTGGCAGTAGTTAGTGTGTCTAGATTAGAGGCAGTATTTGGTGATGACTCAAATGCCATCAGTGAGGGAAGGATATTAAGAACTGTCACCATTCTGGAGATAACCAGTGTTCTTTTACTCTGAAGGCTGTTTGAGGTCTGGCTCACTCTTCCATCATTTCTCAAGGAAGCACGGTGTTCATGTCTCCTGCATGGACACAGTGTGCTAGTGCATGTGAATATGTGTATGGGATTCTGAGGCCTCTTGGGAAAGGTGACTCTGTATGGCATTGGTTTTGCAAAGAAATACAGTGACCCTTGCTTTGTAGGTGTATTGTCAGGTGTATTGTGTAGGCCATTGGAACATGCCTTCTTTCCTCCACTAATTGGGTTTCAAGTAATACCTGCAATGAAGTAAATTGAGCATTGAAAATGCTCCTGGATGCTACATGGAAAAATACTGCATGCAAGGAGCAGCAGTTAGTTCTTTCTTATTTACCTGGAAAGCAAGCCAGTGTGTTTTTCAGTAAATCTCTTTTCAAGCAAGAATCAGCGAGACAGTGCAGATAAGATGTGCATAAAATGGCATCGTTGTGCAAGAAAATACTTAATAGCATCACAAATTTCTTCTGGAGTTTTTTGTCCGATTTTATGGTATTTATTCTGTAATTACATAGAGATATGAATAGTCTTACTTATATGGCTAGGCCCGATTAAATAGAAAATCTGGTTCCTCAGAGGTATTGGTGGGGGGTTTTTTCCCTGTGTAGTTAGTATCATAAAATCATTATTTGAAATATTCCTCAGATACTGCTTTGTTTGTACAGAGATTAGAAGTTCTGATTATTTGTAAGTTTGAAAATAAGAAAAAATTTGGGAAGATTGAAGACCCACCCCAGGGGAGCAGAGAGACAATATATTGGGGACAATTGCTTTTATTCTTCTGAAAGCAGTTTCCTTTTTATTTAATTTCTAATACTGTTTGTGAGCATATGTAGTACAGACACACATTTGCACAAGCTCTTACTTGGGCTGGTGAGTTACTGACAATAAAGTAAACAAAATTATTTCCTAAATCTGGAGCTCTTGCTAGGTTTTCTGGTTTTTTATGAGTCATGCACACATGCTGTTCCTTACCCTGGCTTGGAAAGCAAGAATTTCATTTTGCATGTCCACTAAAGATGTGAACACTGCATTTTACACTTTCTCTGTGACAGTGCCTCTTTAAAAGACACCTGTAGAATGATCTTTCTTTTTTCCAGTCATCTGGATCTATGTGTGGTCTAGCTGCAAACCCTGAGGAACAAACTCTTTTGTGTGTGAAGGCTTTCAAATGGCATAACCCTTTGCCCTGCAGTCTTTCTATCATCTTTTTCATGTTTGTTTGTAGTATTTACTTGCTGTCTGAAGCCCTATTATCTCAGCCTCCTCCCCTTCCCCACCTGCAGCTTGTGAAACAGTGGAAAGTGTGATGTTAAACCATTAAGATACACCCTGAGATTTGGAAATTCTGTGTTCATTTACCAGGTTTGCTGTGATGTTTTTTAGACACTGTGTGCTGTGTTACATCAGCATGGTGTTTTGCAGTTGAGATGAGACCTGCTGTGTCAGCTCCAGCCTCAGACCTGGTGGAGATGAGACAGTGCTAGTACTGTCTCTGAATACACATGGCATTCAGTGTTAGTATTGTACTGAGCCTGGACTAATGAGACCTGTTGAGAGGTGAGATGGATCAATACCTCAGTGATACATCAGTGCAGCTCTGTTATTTCTGCTGGGTGGCTAGCATCTATCTAACTTGCTGAAAATACAGGCAGTGGAAACTTGTGTTTACCTGAAATAGCCTGTGTAGATTAGTTTAGAAGGCCCCAAATGCATTTAAGGAAAACAGTCCTGGCAGATATTCGTCATATGTCTTTTATCTCTCAGTTTAAGAAGCTTTTTCTTTGGGACAGGAGCTGCTTTTAGTATGTAATCATATATCCTCTGACATAGTTAACTGCCTCCACACCCATTTTTTCTCTTCAGGGCACTGGATATCCTGGTACACAGTTACCTAGTAATAGTTTAGGGGTGGGAGAACGGAAGGCAAATTAAAATTTGCAGCTCAGGTGATGCACTGAAAGGAAACTTAGATCTGCAATATATGTACAAATAAACATAGATTAGAAAATTATCTGGAAATTAGTTTCATTTCTGCATGAGTCTTCTACCTTAATTATCAAAGTAAAACTTAGTGTGCTGATACCATTTTTTGAATAGGCCACTAGGAACAGTAGGGGAGATGCTGTACTTGTGGTGTATAGGGACAGATCCTCTGCCCTTAAACAGATCTAAAGCCAACAAGGAATTTTCCCACAAAATGTAAAAAAGGAAGACTGTCCCCTCAGGATTCATTATATGCCATGTGAATGGTATTGACATCTACTGATTTATGCAAAGCTGAGCAAAGCACTGTGTTTTGGGAAGCTTGGCTGATCTGCAGAAGGGCAGATGGCACAAATGGTTTCACTTAATCTTTGGGAGCCTGAGCATCTTGATCAGGTCACAGACAGAATGGGCAAAGGGGTCCCAGCTTTGCACTGATGGGCATCAGTTTTCCATTGACCAAACCACGGGGCTGGTCACTGTGGGCAGCCCTTGCTCTGCAGGTGACCAGAGTCGGGATTGTGGTGTGAAAGTTACATTTGGTTGGCAAAGCTGAGCAGAATTGTGTGTGCGGAGACTGCTTTCTTTGCTGCAGACAGAAGTTTTTGAAAAATCTTCTTTTTCAGGAAGAAAGAGAGTTCTGGTTCTCAAAGCATGTAATGTGGAACACATTCAGTGAAAATTGAATTGAAATATTGTATGCACAGGAGAAGCTGGATTTTGTATAATTCAGGTATACAAAGCTAACATAGGCAGTGTGTGTATGATATCTACATAAAATTTATCAGTAAACTCTTTGGGTTATACTTTCAAGATGGTTGTTAGAGAACTGTCTCAGTATGACTTATGGTAATACAGTTATTGCCCTTTGTGTTCCATCCTTATACAAACCCTCAAGTTTTTTTTTCTTGCACTGTGAAATTCATACCCCTTTCTATTGCAAATAGGACTTCGATAACTGTCCTGCATATTTGCCAAGTTATTTGTGTCAGGAATAGCTTTTATTGCCTAGGTATTTGCATAAATTATTAGCATTTGGCTGCTCCAGCTTACAATAACAACTTAGGAACATCAGAAATTAATTTGCTATGTTTTTGTCTGAAAATAATTGATGTGACTAAGTTGTGAGCAGAAATAGCCCAACATTTTCATGAAGCTAGAAGCACTATTTTGTAATGTCTCCTTGTGTCAGAGTTTTCTGATGCTGTGTGAGCTGTAGTGCTTTCTGAACAGGCACTGCATTTCCAGTAAAACCTTACCATCATGGTTGCCTGCTCTTCCACTTTTGAGGAGAAAGTATCACTGGTGCAGGAAACCACTGGTTATGAACCAGACACAGGCAACTCTGCTGCCAGGAACAGAGCAGTATGTTTAATGTCATACAGCATACTCATCTGGCATATGATGTCTTTGATAATGTTATAGTACTAAATTTTACTTGTAATTTGCTTTTTTTAGTCTGTTGTGTGGAGCAGCTGAATTACCAAGCCACACGAGGAGATCTAAATGTTCTGCAATTCCATCCTATTACACAGACCCTCAGCTTGCTGATTGAATATTGGGGCAAGAAATGTGCTGGAGCTTATGCTGGAGGCAGAACTACAGATAATGTTTGACTATGCTGCAAGCCCTTAGGCTTTTTTTCTAAAGGGCTCTCTCTCATCCAACTGTTGGATACAAGTATGAAGTCAGTGTATGGGCAGGTCAGTTTTCTAGCTGGTTCTGAAACCTTAGATCTTCATTAAAAACTATGTGCTGCTCTACATTGAATAGGTGATGCTCAAGGGTGATGCTTCATCCCTACTGAAGGTGAAGGAAACTTTGTTTAGTTCTTGTCTTGAACTCATGTTTTGGGGCTGTTGTTTAATGGCTGAGGTCATTGGTCTGTTCAGCCTAGGGAAGAGGAAACTGAGGGGAGACCTTACCACATTCTACAGTTTCCTCGTGAGGGGAGGAGGAGGGGCAGGCACTGATCTCTTCTCTGTGGCGGCCAGTGGCAGGACCCAAGATAATGGCCTGGAATTGTGTCAGGGGAGGCTTAGCTTAGATATTAGGAAAAGGTTCTTCACCCAGAGAGTGGCTGGGCACTGGAACCCTCAGGGAAGTGGTCACAGCCCTAAGTCTGACAGAATTCAAGAAGTATTTGGACAATGCTCTCAGGCACATGGTGTGACTCTTGGGGTGTCCTGTGCAGGGCCAGGAGTTGGACTCAATAATCATTGAGGTTCCCTTCCAACTCATCTTGTTCTGTGATTCTCTGATTTTCCTCTGAATCATTAATAATGGGAACATCATGCATAATTCAAAATAGTTGGTTAGTGGATGTTGGCATGTTCATGTGCTGTAAGACATTATTTTTAAGCTCTTTGTGTCTAGCACAGCACACCCTGACCTTTAGGCCCTATTGTAGGACAAATGGGGGTGAAGGAAAAAGGAGTTTTCAAACACCTTTCGGTTAAAGATTTTTGAGAGTACTTAATGAAGAGAGTGCAGTGGACCACAGGTCATAGTTGGGCAGTCCTTATTGACTTTTCTGTTTTCTTATCTTCTTTTTTATGGAGCCTAGTTTTCCAGTCTGGGTGGTAGATTGTAACAGTCAAGAGATTGTGCAAGAGTATTCTCTCTTTTATGAAGTAATGTATGGGACCTCATCAGTCTCTGGTTTAATGCCAGTAGCTTGAGTGGAATTATGCCAGGGGTGAATCTTTCCCATGATTTTTTAAACTGAGCTATAACTGCTGTTTAGTCAATCTGATTCTCTAGTACTGTGTGGGCGGGAAGGTCCAGGCAATGCCAATCTATTTGCAATCATGTACTTAGGGTAAAATAAGCAAAGGGTTGATTTTAAAATTAGAGTGTTGCATGAGCCTTGGAAATAAACTTCAGTCCCCCATGCACCTGGGTAGATGCTACCTGGGACTCAGATCCATTCCCTGAGGATTGAGTTGTGCCTCATCCTGGAAGTAACAACAGGTCTTTCCTTCCCTTGTGTCTCACGCATCGCAGATCCTTCCCTGCTCTCTCCCAAAGGGGCAGGTCCCTGCCCCAGCATAACCATGAATGCTGCTCTGGCAGAGCGAAGGTGGCATGGTGTGTCCCTGGCAAGGGCTGGGAAGGTGGCACAGTGCTGGGTTCTGTGAGAGAAAAAGTAACTCTCTGTGCGTATGAGTGCTTGCTTTTAGTGCCATTGCAGTTTCCCTGGAGTTAGTGGTTTCTTTGATACTGTTTTGAAGATCTACTGTCTGATTGCTGAGGTGAGTTTTCAAAAATTGGTGCTTGCCCAGTCTGAACAAAGAGTCTGCGTTGAAGAACCTTCCCAGAAGGGAAGCAGTAGGATCTTGTGTGCTTTTAGGAACCTGCTTATACAATAATTTGATGTAAGAATGCAAGTGTGTAACCCTGTGAGCAAAGTTACATTCAAGCAGTAACACCATGTGAACATATTTTGAGTTTCTTGGAAAAATCAGCAAACTCTCAGAAACTGTTGGCTCTCAAAAGCTGGGTAGTGTGATCTACTATAGCTGGCTTGGTATCAAATCTGTAACACAATATTCAGTGAGAATAGCAAAAAATATGAAGGGGAGGAAAAAACAGTATTCCATTTTGAATCACAATCCCTGTCTAAAGAGTATGCTTTTTCTTTAGTTTTATTTGAAGACGAAAAGGATCCTTCCCAAAGTACTTGATAAACACTTCTGAAGAGTGGTGCAGTACCAGATCCCACCAGTTGATTAATGGATTAATCATTAACTGAATTCTATTATGGCCAATATGCTAACATTATATTTTTTCCAGTCAATTTTAGTAGAAATTCCAAATCTCCTATACTGGTAGACACAAGTGAACTGTAAAAATAAGTTTCTTCATATTAATTTCTTTTACTTGTAATACCAGAATAAACTATGCTCTATAAATACTGTATTAACAAAAGGGATGAGAACACTTAGGGCAGAGATAGGTGTAAATTTTCAAATTTCAGCTCTAAATTTTGCATGCTTTGAATGAGTTAATTTAACCTTTGCAGCAGAGTAATGAGTTAAGATGTCATAACTCTGTCTTTACTGCATCACTTTTAAGTCAGAAAATGTACTTATGTGATCTGAAAGTTAAAATTCTTTTTTCTGCTTTTTTAGAGAACAGCTGTCCAAGCCTAGACGGTGTAATTCAATACAACACTGCATATTTTGTCCTGGCTTTTTAGCACAGATTTGTAATGGCTGTTTTGGAAAATGTGCTATGAATTTATCTAAAGGTCTTCATGCCGGAATAGTTAATTCAACCTTACAAATCCTTGGCACTTAGCTTTCATCTTTTTAGAACAAAACACAGAGCCTGTGATTTCATGTCTTGAAGTCAGCAAAACAAAATGGTACTTTAACAGCAGCATTTACTTTGATCAGTTTTCAGCATTTGTGTCCTTGCCTTTCACATAGTACAAATTGCTTTACCAGAGTAGCGGGGCAGGAGCCCGTAGACTGTTTTTGTAGTTGGTTTCTGTGGTGATACTCAGCCTTCCATGAAACTGATCTCTGGGGACAGAAGCCTCTGCAGCCACCTTAACCTTTCTGCTGCTGGAGACCTTAAAGGAACTGTGCAGAATGTGCAGGCAGCAGTGACCAGCATGGTCTGGACAGAGGCAGCTGGCTCAGCAGTGCCAGCAGAGCTTTGGTGGGCATTGTGCCCATGAAGGGAAAAATGCATTCTAGCAAATAGGACAGAACCACTGGGCTTCACATCCCGCTTGTACCTAGGTGCTTTAAAGAGGAATGTGTAGGTTTTCTTCTAAGATTTTCAGAATAGCTTTAGTCTATCATTTTCAGCTGTGACCAAATTGTTGTATTCCTCACAAGTTAGTCATGTATTCTGTGGAGGAGCGTGTGCCAAAGGGGGCCATACTTGAGTCTGAAGAGGAGCTTCCTCTGACAAACAGCTGCTGAAGTTGAGCCTTGCTAAGAGCGCCATTGCTGACACACATGCCCAGAAGGTCTGGCCTGGCTATTGATTGCACAATGAAAATGTTGGCTGTGCAACAGCTTTGTGATCAAATGAGCCCTTCACTGGGAGTGAGGAATGTGTTGGACCACACTGGCTTATTTTCCTGTACTGTTGAGGTGCTGTCTGCTTGGGTAACATGCTGTCTCTTAATATGTTTTTAAAATAATACAGGAAAAGCATTAGCAGCTGCTTTTTAAATGGACTAGGTGACCTAAAAATTCCCAAGTCCATTTAATGATTCTGGTTTCATCATCTTTTGGTATTGTTTGACCAAACTGGTCACAGAGCTGCCTGAGATGCAGAAGACTTTGAATGTAGTACGTTGTTGAGAAGTACCAAATGTGTGTACTTTATAAGCTTCTTTGAAAATCTAGGAATGGGTGGAGAATGTCCCTTTTTGGATCCCTGTTTGTTTTTTTTTTTTTAAAGCTTATATGGGAGTTTCAGAAAAAAAGTTAGGAACTTTACCACAGAGTTCAGTGAGTTCAGAGTTTCACACCATGTCTTCAAAACACTCTTTACCACACTGAACACACATAAGATTAGTTTCTGATGGAGTTTCTGGGCAAGGCTTCCATAAATATTTATTAATATGGATTTTGCCAGTGAAAATACAAAAAGAAAGGGAAAATTTATAGTTATCTCTTGTGCTATCAATTGGAAACTTTTTTTTTTGGTGGTTCAAAGCAATTCAGTATCTTTCTATCAATTTGTGTTGTGTTCTGAAGGTGCTGTGAACTGTAGACATAAGAAAGGATGTGTCTTGAATAGCTCTTGAGCTGAGACAGAAAGGTGTCCAGGGGGGATCACTTGGGACTCAGCTAATACATGGTGTAACTAGAGCCACAGTGGGGACACTGCAGCAGAAATGGTATTTTGTTGAGATTGCCGTAGAGAGAGTAGGGATGAAGATCTTCCTCTGTGGTGCTGTGGATGGAGGCAGCCATGCCAGAAATTAGCAAAGGGCCAAGTCAGTGGGAGCACAGCTGTGGCAGCAGAAAGCTTAGCGAGGCACAGCTGCAGAGAGGGCTGGTGTCGGGCTGGAGGTGCTGGTGCAGCTCAAGTGTTGAACTTGTGCTTGTGTCAATGTCATAACTTTTAACACCTTAGAGTCCTGTTAAGCCTTTCAATCTCTGAAGCAGGAGTGGGAAGAGGCATTTAAATGCATAGTCAAAGTCCAGGCTTTCGCTTGGACTCTGCAGTTCAAACCACTCTCCCTCACATAAACACCTCTCTGGTGAGCTGTTCTGACCATGCCTATCATACTGGGGCTGAAGTTTCACTGTGATACCCACCAAGTGTAGTTATGCAATGTAAAAAGCCCAATGCTTGGCAGCTGGGTTTTGGTGTAAAGATCTTGAGTGCTGGTAACTCCTCAGCAGTGTTCTTGAAAAACTTTCCAAGAACCAGAAGAAAGTCTCTCATAACAGATACCACTGCTGTGTGTCATCAAGTACTGACAGTGATGTTGTGCAGACTGTAAATATCAAGGAGGAAATGTGTGTTACGGTTACACTGTGAGGAGTGTGTTAATTTTGTACAATTTCTCAGTGGGAACAGTCACATTCAGACTTGGCTACCCAGCAGATAGGTTCCTCAGCAGTGCTAGCTCTGAAGCAGAAAGTGGTTATGAAAATATGATGACTAAGATGGTCCTCAGCAGTTTCTGTGAAGCTCTGGGTTTTTCTTTTCCAGTTTGTAGAACCAAGTTGTTTTTTTGCTCAAGACTCAGATTTTTCATGAGTACTTTGTTATGTAAACAAGTGTAATGACAGGGAATATATATGCTGAGTACCGTGATGGAGGCTCCTGCAGAAGCACGGTCACATTAACTATATTCTTTCTCAAGTTTAGGACTAGGCACATGGATTTTGCATTATGTGTTTTGTTGCTTAGTCATGAGCATCACTGAAGAGTGCAGTAATGCAAAATCACCTTTATTTGGAAAATTTGCACCAAAGCATTTCATTTAGTTACAAAAAATTGATTTGGTGTTGAAATTCTGTAGCTTTCCCCAAGGATCTGCACTTTTCAGGCAGAAATGTAGGAAAATTCCATTATGTGGTATGATTTATCCTGCAGTTTCAGCCAAAGGCATGGATAGATACATCACCACTTCTGCATACAGCTCAAACTTTATTGATTATTTTCATGCATGTATGGAAATAATAATGTATGTGTGCATTATATACGTCTTTAATTTTACAGGCTGAGGGAATAGCAACAACAGAGTCTGATTGTAGATCCAGTTGCAAAGAGTCTCTGATTTTCTCACTAAGGCAGTATGATTGCTCTATGCACTCTCATGTGACTAAAGCAACAGGAAGAAATCTTCATGAAGTCTAAAACATCTGTCCTGTCTGATAGATGTTGGTTTTGAACAAATTTGTCTGAGATCAGTTGAAACAGAGATACTTCTCCATGTCCTTATTACCCAAAGGACTTGGCCTAGCTGTTTCTGAAATGAAGTTTTCAGAGTGTGTTATTTGTATTGTATCATTCCTGCTTTTAATAAATAATGGAGGTTTTAAATAGCAAAAAAATTTTAAAGTTTCTAATAAGAGCCATATCTTTTACATTGACTTGACATTCTGACAAAAACACAGCCAGGATGCAAGCCTGAGTGCTCCTGTTGGCCAGTGCAAGAGCATTGTTACTGGTTTTCATTCTTGGTTATTTAAGCACACAAAATATATTATAAGTAATTTCATCAATATCTAGGATCAAAGGAAATCAGTTATTATTGGGCATGGAAGTATGTTGGATGCACTTTATGCCATTTGAAGCTGAAAAAAAATCAGCATGAAATTTGAACTCATATTTCTGAGATCAAAACTTCAAAAGATATAACTGGACTACTTTACTAAACTGAGATTACAGTGGTTTTTATTGTTTTGTAAGAAAACATAAGCCTAGAACAAGGTAATTACATTTAATAGTTTTAACAGCTTATTATTAATTAGCAGTGATTACAGCTGAAAAGCCACAAGAATTAATGAAAGCTGCTTAATTGTCATGAATTTAATAGTGGTTCTAAACACCTTTTCCTTTTTACTTTTACCTCTCCATTTCTAGATAGAACAACAAAGCAGGAGTCTTGTAAAATGATTCATTTCACTCTTATTTTCAGGTAACAGAACTACTTTGGCTCTATAGCTGATAGAGCAAAGCAGTTTCTGTGGCTAAAAGCGTGACTCTTTGGCATTTCAGGTCTCTGTCCTCCCAGTAGAATTGAGAGCACTACCACCCTGCAGTTTGCTAAAATGAGGTATTTTATTCTTTAGAGGCAGAAAATGGAGAGAAATGTGGTTCTTGGTAGTCTGTTGTACTTGGTGTTTTCTTTATGGAATGTGTAAATACCACCGTGTCCTCTGCTGGAGAGCCCAGGTGGTGCCCGAGGTGGCTGCAGAGAGCAGAAGATGGCACTGCCTGCCTGGCCTTCCTGCAGGCAGGGCTGTCACTGCCCAGCTGCTGGCTAGAGAGGAGCTCGTTCTTTAAGGCTGCTTGGGTTTAGTACAAATATGGATTTACTCAGTTTTCCAACAAGTTTTAATCAAGTTTTAATCCTCTTTTAACAAAGAGGAGGACAGGGATGTCCTCGATGCTCCCAGAGGTGTGTTTGTGGGGTTTGATGTCTGTCACTGGGGGGACTGGAGACACCTTTGGTCAGTGGCATTTCGGAATCTAGTGCATTCTGCTTGTAAGCAACTGCTACTAGTTAGTGTGAGAGCATAGCCAGATGTTTGCTAGCTTTTTTGCAAGTTCTTAAGTAGTGATAAAAGGTCTTTCTGCTGTCCTCTGGGTGTCTCGGACTGAAGACCAGGGCCTGGCTTTGACTTTATAGTGATGGTGAACTTTTGAAAAGTGAAATAAATAAAATAAAAAGAAAAAAAAATTAAAAACCAAAAAAAAACAACCAAACAAACAAAAAATCCCCAAACAAAGCACAAAACCAAAACCAAGCAAACTAAAACCACCCTACTGTCTATTTTGGAAAATATTTTCAACAGTAATAGGTACCTAGTTTTCAATTTGGTCTCTAGCTTTCATCTAGTTAGTTTACTGCGTGAATCTCCATTTACTTTACTGGTAAACTAATGGTTGTTTGCCACTATATAAGAATCATGCAGTGAACTCTATGTAGTGGCTCTTTACTGTCTCAAATATCTTTTTAAATTCTCCAGCAGAATACAAAATTAATTCTCAATTATCTTTGTGCTCGTTTCTGTTTGCCACCACTCAAACTGGTGGTTGTGTTCATGTTTGCTTCCTCTATACATTTTTTAGAAAGAGCTGTGATTGTCAGGGAAGCTGCCTGTCACCACTATTGTGGGACATCAGCTTCCCTGCTCAGTCTATGGTAGATCATCTCTCCATTGCACACCAGAGGTTTCATCCTGTAGTGTGGGATGAAGTATCAAGCTAAATCCTTGCTGCTTAAACAGCTTATTAGGTACCACAAAAACCACTGTAATATCAATTGCAAGTCTGTATATGCTAAAAAAGGACAGGCTGTTCTGTCATGTGTTTGGTTATGGTTTTGTCCAACACTGAACCCTTTCTAGAAGGGCAGTACTGGGATACGAGGAGCTGGCCAGGATGGACTCCCAGCAACTACAAACTGGTTGTTTCAAAGCCACTTCTGACAGGTTGCCTCACTTCCATGATGTCCACTTTCCTCAGATCATTTACCCTGTGTACCTTTTTAGCCTCTGAACACAGGCTTTTTCTTTCCCTAGTGTATGTTAAAATTTCTTCTAGAATTCCTTCCATAAAGTAATGTAGTACTCGCTTGTGTTTCTGGATTTGTTCCTCCTGGTTTTTGTTTGTTTAGTTTTATTTGTTTTGCAGGCTAGATTTATGCCCATAACAGAATCAGCAGATGAGGTTTTATACTCTAAGCCAGCTTTGTAGACTACCATAGAGAAACCAGAAATCAGAGTTTGCTTTGCAATTCTTTTTATCTCCTTGTTCTCCAACTCTCAGCTTAGTGGTTTGACCTTTTGCATAAGATATTTTTCATCAGCATTTGCCAAGGTTTTCTTTTTAGCAGTGCTTTGCAAGCATAGAGCACAAATATTAACTGTTTCATATTTTACTTTCTCTGTGCTCTGTTGACTGACTTTTGTGGAAGTAGATTAGTCTGTAATCTTGAGTCAAGAGGTCTGAATGCTAAAAGTTGAAATATATATATAAAAATTACCTTTGATTCATTGTTTCAAATTCTAGGAAGTATTCACATATTTCTGTGTTTTTCTGTAGGTCACATTACATTTGAATCCAATTTCATCAGTGCATATTCATCAGAAGCCTCTGGTGTTTCTTCTCAACTCTCCTTTGCCTTTGGTCTGGAAGCTAAAAACAGAAAGATTGGCACCTGGAATCCGAAGAGTTTTCTTTGTAAGTGTACACAGTCCTCTGGCCTGCTCTCTGTCATAGCTGCTTGTCACATAAGGCATGAAGTTAATGGCATTCATTTGGAAAATTTTCAAACTTAGATTAAAAAAAAAGTTAAGAGAGGGTCAAGTTTCATTGTAGGGCTCTGGGGAGCAGTTAGGTGGTAGGGCAAAGCAGTTTGGAAAAAGTAGCCAATTACTTGTTATGTGAATTTAAGGAAAGGAAAGCAAAACTGCTTTTCAGAATCTGCACATCATATAATTATTAATACTAACAGCCATTAGAGTTCAAAAAGCTGTGAGGTTATACCAGATTGCCAGTCCTGATTGGAAGTCTAACAGTACCATAAAGCAAAAAGCCTTAGAGCAATTGGAAATATTAAGAGTGGATGCCAATTGTGTGGTCTGTGACCAAAAC
This sequence comes from Hypocryptadius cinnamomeus, assembly GCA_013400635.1. Lineage (NCBI taxonomy): Eukaryota > Metazoa > Chordata > Aves > Passeriformes > Zosteropidae > Hypocryptadius > Hypocryptadius cinnamomeus. The sequence goes on along the minus strand of VYZP01031676.1, from coordinate 7,362 downwards.
AAAAATTTGTATCTATTGAGCTCAATATATCCAGTTATGGTTTATGTCTCTGATGAAGCTTTGGTCTATTGAAATGACCAAGCTAAGCCCAGAATGAAGTCATTTTTATTTCTCAGAAAGACTGGAGCACTGCTTATAATGCAAGATCCAAATATTACCTAGTATTTGTAAATCATGTCCTTACTGTTTGCCAGGACATTCAAGTTTGCTATTTGTAGTGAAACAGACAAGTTGTTTGGATTGAATTTTTAATGCATGACATCATGTCTAATCATGAGTTGTCTTTATGAAAGTTGCAGCTCTCATTATATTCAACTTTAATTGCAGAACTAAACTTGATTATTTTTAGTGGTGTCCTTATAGGGCTTAATTTTTCTCCTCCAGCACAGCTGACAGTGGTAGGCAAGATTGTTTCTGCAGCACCCACTGGGAACTTAGTTGTGTCGCTGTGCATCAGCAGGACAGGAAGATGCACAGTGGTGGAGCATTGGAACTCTGGGAGGGGACACTGCTCTCTCAGTTGACCTAGTGACATGGTGAAGTGCACCAAGAGTTCTGTCACTTGCTGGACACTGCAAGCTTTCTGGAATTGTGTTTCTTTTTCCTGTCATCAAGCTATAAGAATAGGAGTAGCCTTGATATTTTGAACTTCAAAGGACTCAGTCCTGTTTCCAGTACAGTGTATTACTGATTGATGCAGAGAATATGGCTTTGTTTTTACTCTAAGGTAGTCACAATCTTAAGTTTTCCATTGGTGTTTTGGAGACTCGTGACTGTTATCTTCCTGTTATGTGTCCTTAGTGCAACCAGTACAGTTCTGGTCTGCTCAGAAAAGGACTGAGGAACAACATGTGGAACAACAGTGTGACAAGTCCTCATTCTTCTCATGGACAAAATAAGCAGGATCTTTCATCAGATAATAAAGCCTTGGACTTATTTTCAGTTTAGTTTTGATCTTCTCCTGCAATACATCATCACTCCCATTTCTTATCAGCTAGATTTTGTTCAGCTAGTTTGTGTTCTTCCTCTGCACCCAGGATTTTCCCTCTCCCCTTATCGTGCTCTGGGAGTGGAGAGATGGCCTGCTGAGACCCATGCATTTCTTCTCAGCTGGTTGTGCTGGAGTTCAAATAGTGATCATGCTGAGCTTGCTTGGTTTGTCTCAGTGGGGTTTCAGCAGCCTGCATTGAGGTATAGGAACAATAGGAATGTGTGTGCCTAAGACTCTGACTGCCAAAACTGTACCTTTAGATAAGTGTTTGCTGCAGAAAACTGTTTCGGGTGCTTCTGGTTACAAACTCAGGCTTGAAGAGGTGAGCAGCAGCAGTCATGGATCTTGCCAAGCAAGAAGTTGCCTGACCTCAAGAACTGCCATGGTAAACTTGGCCTCTGATGCTGCAGGGAGGAGTGGACTGTTTCTCAGGTGGGGCAGGAGTACCTCGTAGGCACTACAGATTTGCTGCAGTGTTGGGGGGACTCAAATCAAATACCTCCTCTCACATCTCTGTCTTTCAATCTCTGCTGGTCATGGTAAGGGCTGAGTGTTGTGGTGCCTGGTGCCATCCTGCCAGCCTGTGGTGCTGGGATAATGCTGTTGCCCATGGGACCTTGCCTTTTTATTGCAAGGGACTGAACTGGCTCTCAATGTTAACCCATCCCTAATCCATCTGAATAGCTAGCTCTCCATAACAATTTTGGATCTCCTTAAGTGCCATAAGAATTTGTGTAATTTTCCTTCCACCATGTTAAGGTTTCTATTTTTCTTTCCTACAAAGAGCTCAAAGAACAAGATTGCGTAATGCCAGGGTAATGATCCACCATTACCTCTCCCAGTTTAGTCTCTGTCATCCCTCTCACTCTTAAAGTTCAGTTTGTTCTTTCCCTAAGGTGATATTTTTGCTGTAAACATAAGTTAACTTCAGTCTTAGCATGGATTCATCAGCCTTACCACTTTTTATGGCCCAGTTTCTCAGGGCATCTTGGGATGATAAGCCTTGAGGTTATGGGGTGAACAACTTTAAATGTGGTCACCATCTGTTGCTTTTCCACAGTGCCACTCTGCTCACAAGGACAAATACATTGTTTTCCCAAAAGCTTTCTGAAAAAACAGCACAGAATCATGTGGCACAGAAAACATGAAAAATATGGAGGAAGTCCTAGCAGCACCTGTGGGCAAGTGCAATATCCCAAATAGAGATCATGGGGCTCTAGTTCTGCATAGAGCTGTTTGCCTGTGTTGAGCTGTGCTAATTTGCAACCCCTGCAACAGTCTCTGTCCTAGGAAAGGTTGTCCTTTTCCAGAATCAGAGGTTCTTGTTTTAGGTAAGTTGTGGGGCAGAAGGACATACTGCTTCTGCCCTAGTTGCTGAGAGATTCCCTGCCTCTGTGCCAGAGCCTTCAGTGAGTTCAGAGAACTGACCCTAGGACCGTAAATAGCAGCTCCAAGGGCTGCAGAGTGCAGAGCATGCTTCCTTAGCCCTTGTTTAAAAATACTTAGCTCTGTGGCTCTGACTTGTTCAGTCTCCTTAAATGTATAGCCAGAACAGAAGATTGAGTATGTTGAATCATGAAAGATTTAGAATTCAAAGAAACTTTTCTAGTGCCCATGAATTCCATGGCAAGCATACCACAGGAGTGTCATAACTATTGTGTCTGTCTCTATGGAAGCCTCAGGCAAGATGTCAGTTGACTTTCCGACTTTTCCTTCAGACTTTCCAAACAATACATTAATTCACAATTGTATTAATATACTGTATGTAAAGTATGAATTGCAATGACTTTCATTGATTGAATTCTGGTTAGAATGGTGAGTAAAGAAATTTAAATGACAGCTTCTGGGACTGGCTGCTGATAAAGACCACACTGCTAGAGCCAGGTCAGAGTTTGTAGTGAAAGGATCGTGGAACCATTAGTAAAGTCCTAGCTCTTTATTTCTTTTTAATATTAGCTTTTTTTTCCTTGTAAAGTATCATAATAAATTCTCAAACTGTTACAGGGACATGTGCTTTGAGTAAGTAAATAACTAAATAAAAATTAAAAATTAATTGTATTCTAAGTTTCAAGGTTATTTCTGACAAAGGTATCTCCAGGATATGAGTAGATGATGAATTGGAGCACAAGTGCTGTTAGCATTGTACAGGTTGAGAAACCAAGGCACCCTGAGCTTGAATGGATTGTACTGGAGAAGAGGGTAAAGTTGGGTCTGTGTGTTCTCAGTGTCCTCATTAGCAAAATGGTCTGTTTCCTTCATTCTGTGAATTTATTGTTTGAGTTTCCATTAAAGCTAAGCTGCCCCGGGAAGGATGAAAAGATTTAAAGCTTGTATCAGCACATATCCAAAAGACTGGGAAAATACAATACTACTGAGTTGGGCTGGAGTTTAACTTTTTATCACACAGTTTGAGCATGGATTTTTGCCTTTGGCCTGGTCCTCCATCAGTTAAGAAGCTTAAAATGAATGTGGGAGAAAATCCAGGCTTTGGGTGCATGGTTATAGTATGGGGGAAGCACAAATTACCTTCTTGGTAAACATTTTTTCAGTATGGACATGTAGATTTGGTGTATATGTGTGATTTTGCATTTATTTTTATTATGTAATGCACAGTTTCACTCAGTGACTTACGTGTTTTTTCTTCATGGAAACAGCTCATGGTTTTATTTTCACAAAATGCCTACTGGTGGCTAAATCTCACAGTGGAATAAATTATCATTAAAATTAAGTAGCATACCCCAAATAAACCAAAGTTTGTGTTGGGTTAGCATCAGGATTTTTTTAATGACGTGTTTTGAGTTTTTTCTGAAGTGGCATTGAATGGAAGCACAGTGACTCTCGCAGAGTGACAGTACTTTGGAGGAAGCCATCATGACAGGATGTGGCTGCTAAGGGGAGTTGAGCTTCACTATTCTGTTGCCTGTGTTGTCATTTTGCTTCTCAAGGTGCTTTCCCCATCTATAAATCAGAAAGAACACTAGTGAGTAGTCTTAAGAAAAAATTTGGGCATCTTGATATAAACCTGACAAAAATTGTGTGTGCACGAGAAAGAGAAAAGAATATATGGTGTCTGCCTAGTGTGGTGTTAGCAATACATTTAGCGTGGACAGGGTTATTTTCAGGTTCTGCATGAGTTGCTGTATATTGATGGGTGAAGTAGGTGATGCTGTGAAATTATTGTAATCTTAGTAAAATAAGTCTGGAGTTTATTTTCATTGTGTTAAAAATAAATGTACCTTAGTATCATGGCATTTCAATCCAAAAATACCTGAAATGGGTTAGTGCATGGACTGCCTGGCCTAAGTAGTTGTAAATCATCACTTCAGTTACTGGTGCATGCAGTCATATTTGTCTGATTGTATATTTGTACATGTCACAAAAATACAACAGTTTGGGAATTGGCCACTTTCTGTTCAAGTGTTCGTGGGCTCATCACTCTGAAGAGTATTGCATGGGTGGGAAGCTCTGTTCAGTTCAACAAGGGGAATGATTGGCATCTGTGCTACATTTTATTTTTTTAACTCTGCAGGGAATAAATGCCAAAATTGCATTATAAAGGGGAGTGGGAGAGGAAGTTGAATGACATTTTCACTGGTGATTAGGCTGGTTAGATTATGACATCACAGTTTTATGTAAGCTAGACAGCTACTGTAGAAATTCCTTTTACCTGTGATTTTGGTGCAAGTCAATATTGCAGAAAAACATTTCCAGACCTCTTCCACCACCCCACTTTTAGCTTTTCATACAGCAAAATAGTTTCCTTCCTTCCCATCAAGTCATCATTTCTCTCCTTCCCTAAAACTAGTTTATTGCGAACATGTCTTGGCAGAAACCCAGAAGTTTTATGAAACTGCACAGAAAGGTTTTATAGGTGCTACTCAAAAAGTAATTTTTTTTCTTTATATTTGGTAGCTTTTTCAATTGCTTTTATAGCCTAGGAATGTCTTTACTCAGCAAGTGAAAGTAGTGAGAATTAAATCAATGAAAAAAGATCCCAATCCTTTGTGATTTCCTGTTAGAAAAGATCCAACCCCCCCTTAAATATCTACATATGTGATTTTATATAATGTATGATTTAAGAAGTCATATTGCTTCTGCTTTTTCTCTGAGTTAGTTATTCAGGCAATTGAATGAGTTAAAGTTATGGATAAGAAAACACTTATGCAAACAAATAACCTTACTTGCAAGGGCTAGGAATGAGTCTGTGTTCAGGTAGTGAAATAGAGGAAGCAAGAGCAGTAATGATAAATACAAAAACAGATCACTTGCTCTTGGTTTAAGATTTGAAAAGATAAAATAAAAGCTGTATGGAAGACAAAGTCAGAATAAAGAGTTTAATTATTAGTAATTTCTGTATTTCTAAGAAGAAAAATCCATGTTCTTATTACTGTAGCCAATTGCTGGTTTATTCCTCTCACTTCATGAAAATATGGTTCACATATTTTGGGTCACTGCCACCAAACCACAGGCTGTTCTATGGTTTGCACTAGATTTGGAAGAGTGACAAAACTCACTGAAAAACAAGTGCTATTTGTTTTCCTGTGCCTAGTATTTAACGGGAAATCAGGAGGCTAAATTTCCAATCACTGGTTAAACAGACCCAGATGTGAACAGAGTGCTCTGCTAGAAGAAGAGTAAGGAAGGATAGGAAATGCATGACTAGTGATAAATTTGGTATAAATAGTGACCTTTCACTATTCAAAGTAAAAGCAGTAGATTTTCAGTGTTGTGTAACGGTGTGAAGAGGAATTTAAAAGGACGTTTACATTACTATAGAATCCTGAGTTTGCTTCTTTTAATAAATCTTCATCATTCTTGTACTCAGGAGCTGGAAATAATCCTGTAGTTGCCCTTTTCCACTTGGAAAAGTTCATATTCTCCCTTCTGGTCCCCACACCATTTCCTTGCCTTTTGAAAAAATGTGAAAATTAACATTTTGTGTCAAAATAAAAGGAGTGCTTAGTAAACAGTGACTCTTACTATACTTTTCATAATGGTAAATTTCCCTGTAGACTTTGTCTCCTGGCATGATTCAATCCTGGCAAAATACTGCTTTTTTAAAGTCTATATAAATGGGTTATTCTCAGAAATATTAGGGGGACCTCAGACTACCTGTGGTGGTGATTCTTGGCAGAAGAGCGGAAGGATTTTGTCAGCAGTAGAAATGGTAGAAAATGACAGAGTAGTAAATACATGCTTGAAAATGGTGCATGTAAAAGGAGTTTAAGGGTACAATAACCCTAGTAAGGCATCTTTAAATATCCAGGGGTTCAAGGGGTTTTTTTCCTCAAAGCTTGCTTCAGGAAGACATTGCAGAAGAGAAATGCTATTTCTGGCTTAGGAAGCAAGATACAGTACATGAAATGAATATGCAGAATATAGTAAAAAAATTCTGTATGTGTGATGTCCCAAAATAGGGAAATTTTATAATGTATAGCTATCGTCTGGTTTCACTGTAATCACTTCGGTTTGGGCAGAAATATTTCAAGAATACAAACTTGCCAGTAAATTTCACAGGAAACTAGGCAGGTCCTTGTGCCTTAGACTCTTCTTTCATGAGACTTCAAAGGCCTGCATTTTTGGGGGAGCTTGGTTTTCTAAGAGTGTCATGGAGTTCATACTAGATCCCATGTGATTTCAGACATCTTTCAGAACTCAAGCTTTATTTTGTGGTGTTTTTTTCAGCTGTGAGAGTGGGCTGTCTCTGTGGGTCATTGCTCCAACCAGAACTTGTGTTAGGAGTATGGATAGGCCAGATCTGGATGATGCTGCCTCTTGTATCTCCTGCTGATCTTTCTCATTGCTGCCTCTGACTGCTCCTAAGCATTCCTCCTTCTCCTGGTCCCTCTAGGAGCCCAGACCCATCACTTTCAAGACAGCTGGTAGTCAGGACGACTTGGACTTTTAAGTTAATCCAGCCGGCAAGAGTGAGGAAACAAAGACTATTTGGGCATTTAATGGTTGAGGTGTATTCCCAAACCAATCTTGCAGGAGGCTGAAGGACCTGGAACAGGCACCTGTGATAGTTTTTTGTCTTCTGTATGGTCATG
>VYZP01031668.1:0-29245 GCA_013400635.1 Hypocryptadius cinnamomeus | reverse complement strand
CCAAGACCTTTTTTTTTTTTTTTTTAAATTTCATACTGTATTTGGATACAAAATTCCTGCCCAAAAATACAATTAAACTAGAGACAGAATAGGTCTTCCTATGTCCCGGGTAATCTGAAATGTAAGGAAATCCTAGGTCAAGACAACACAAATTAAATACTGACAATTCTCATGTGTTATCCTGTGACTCTCAGATCACTCAGTTGCTCTGTTTCTGTGGGGCAGCCCTACCCTTCTCAAGCACATAACACTCACTACTGGGCAGGAACAGCCATGTCTGACTAACAAAGGAACAAAATCAGGAGTTCAGATTGCTTTGACAAAGTGAGGATGAGCTGGGCTCCAGCCACTTGCATATTCTCAGTGTACACAACGGTTTTCAAGTTTTGGTGGTGAGAAGCACAAGGCAGTGCACTTTTTAAACTGACATTTGCATTTACAAATTAAAATTCTGATTCAAATGGAGATGTCTGAATTGCCTGCTCACCATGAAAAATCTACTTAGAACCAAAACTTTTACTGTTATTGCTGCTATAATATTGTAGAACAGTGTAACAGATCACTGACAAGGCTGTTACGGTTGCTAAATCAAAGGATATACTGTACTGAAAGGCACTGAAAGAAATATAGAGAGAATGAAGCACAGAGGTTGTGATAACAGAGTGGGTTCGTGTGTTTGTTTTAATTATTAACTTTAAATTTTCACTTCAAAAGAATGGGAGAATTTATGCATGCCAAGAAGTGCTCCCTTTCAAAACTCAGTCTTCACTGAGGAAAGTAAGTAAAGCTTTCTTCTAAATGGCATCTCTTATCTTGTCAACCTCATTTAAAGTAAAAAGGCATCAATAGTAATAATAAAATTGCAGCTTGGTGAACAATTCCTTTACAGAAGCCAGCTACTACATACTGTAACAAATTAAAAACTCCAAAAGTCTATGCAGGTCCCCAGAGAAATGCTATTTAATAAAGCAAACACTGATATTGAATGTGACAGAATTCCATTTGCTTCAGAATCCCATCCAACTGAGTTTGGCTGCAGCTGAAGCAATTAGAGAAAGCTGTGATTTAATGATTATGCTAAAACCCTAGACAAACAAAGCTTTCACCTACCAAGTGGCCACTTAGCTGTATCACTACCACTAGTATGTATAAAAATCCTTGTAGGATTTCATTTGCTGTCAGTCAACTAGTAACAAGAGCAATTACTTACTAAAAATGTCTATTTACTAGCTACCCTACTGCTTAAACATGAAAAATGTATAAATCTAAATTTAAACAAAGTAAGCAAAGTCAAGTGTGAGCTACATATGTCAAGGAAATCACCCACTAAGGTCATCCTTGTAGCTGAGATCTGATATGATCCAGTTGAAAGCTCATAACAGGTAGTATTTTTTTTTAATATGCCTTTATGTTGTATATGATAATCTACTGGGGCCTCACCTCTGGTCTGTAAACATTTAATGAAATTTTAAACATCTTTTCATTGCAACAGTAGCCTCCCATGAACTACAACCAATCACTTCAGACTCTGTGGGTCTGTTAAATCAGTAAAACTGATTCAGCTAAGATTTCTTAGTTTACCAGAAGTGGTATTTAACCTTTCCTGTTTTCTAATGCTGACAAAATTTCTCTGTGTAAAGTTGCAGTACATAAAGAAGTACAAAAAAGTGACAATTCAGAAAACTTGCTTACAGAAAATGTGAATTTGCTTAGAAACTCGGGTCTTTCTTGGTGTGTTCCTGCCAGCCAACAAGCTGCACTGTGAAAAAATGACTAATGGTCTTTCTGATGTTTCATTTTCACATTAGTCAAAGAGCCAAGTGACACCTTGGACTGCAGATGTAGATTTTTACCCTCAGTGCCTGCCAGGTGAAGGCATCTCCTGACAAAGAGCAAGCAAAGCTTTTGAAAAAGCAGTTTCCTTCCTCCCCAGCTAAGAAATAGGATCTAGAGACATATGTGTACCTACAGCCTAAAAAAACCTACCAGTGTTGATACAAAATGTTTAAAACCAGAAAGAATATGAATCTGTGAGAAAGCTCAAACACACAGAAAACTATTTTAAGAAAGAAAACAGTTTTGCATAACATGGATAAGTATGGACAAAGTTGCTGCAGTGGAGACTGAAATAACTTCAAGAGCCCACAGAAGTGCACCTATCGAGCAGCTCAGAGCTATTTTCAAAAATCTAAATCCTCATATATTGACAATAAAATATACTGTGGGCATACTATCGCTTGTCTGTTTCGTTGCAGTTGTGCATTTTTAACTAAAATATACAATGGTCATGTTCAGAACCCTAATTTTTTTTCTAATTACAGTGTGATTCCCTAGAGTGCCATAAACCCAGTGCATCTACAGTTTCAGAGCTCTCCTAAAAGATTTGTGTTCATAGTACCAAAGAGCCTGAGACGGCAGCAATAGCATTGACAAAGCCAAGAAACTACACAGTCCCATTTCTGGGAATGTGTTAACTGCCAGAGGAGCTGTCGTCTGAAAGTGAGACAGAAAATCAGAAAAGATTCAGTGCTAATGCCTTCTTAGACTAGGAGAACCTTATGTCAGGCTCAGCCCAGAATATATGGATCCACATCAAGCAGCTTGTTTTCTACTAGTGCAATGACAACCACTGTGAGATGTTATCATATTTCTTTGCCCTATGTTTTGTCAGAACCTACAAAATTAGTTGTAGCTGGATCACTCTCTAGGTCCTCAATGAAATATTATATCAAAATAGCACAAATTTTCTTTGGAGGGTGCTGGTTTCAGGTACTGACTGTTCTTATGATTCTACTCCTCTAAATGAGTTCTTCTCCAATCACCTGATTTCTATGTGGCACACTGAAGGATCACCTCTCTGCTCTAGAACAAAATTACATACTCTTTTTTCCTCCTCCTCTTCTTTTCTTAGTTCTGCTTTCTGATTTGTAAAGTTTTTTTCTAAAACCAGATGCACAGACACACATTTTTGTTGATACTCTCAGCTTCAGTAGTAGTGTCTCCTGGATTAGGTCATCTGTTTCTTAAAATCACATATCAAGTTATCCCTGGCCTGAGGCATTCTAGAATGAATGAGAACTTTTAATAACCCCCACATGTGAGATTTGAAAGCTGCAAGAAGCCCATCAGTAACTGCCAGGTCAGCACAGAGCCCACCATGTATCTCATGGCATATCAGCAAGGACAAAGGAATGTACTGAGGATCAAATATACTTTGAATTAAGCAAGCAGTTCCTTGTTCAGACTCCTGTAAATATATTTGTTCAGAAAGGCTCAGCATCTGGCAGGAGTCAGGTCTGGACTGAGTTCCTTCTGACTTGATTCAACCCTCTCCAGTACAGCTGACAATCACAGGCCTTCACGTCCTGAAGTCTCAATAGACTTGCAGAACAAGTACAGAATCAAAGAAGCTTCCCTGTCTCTCCCTGCAAATATTCATGCACCTTGATCTGAAGGGACCACAAGCAGGATTACACTGTCAGTACTCTCCTCATTCCTCTGCCAATATTCCAAGCACTCATTAGAATCAGTCAAAGAGGTGACACCAAACTGCCCAGGGCACGTGGCCTAGAAACTGCAGAGAAACTGAATATTTTCAGCTGTATTATGTAGTATGCAGCAGATGAAAGACCCCATGGGTTGTCAGCTGATACACATTGATATAGATATAGATGATAAAGATTCTATAGATATAGATAATATAGATATAGATAGATAGGTATAGATAGATACAGATATCAACTGAATCCAGTGGTCAAGATGGGGCGTGAAAACAGAAGTGCAGTCTACGTTGTACATGGTGAGTCTCACAATAAAGAATGTCCTGGGGAAATATCTAACCTATCAGACCATCAGCAGCAGTGCCTTGCAAACATAAAAGGAACCAGGGTGTTCCACAATGTTCCTATGATAATAGGCACAGCAGTCAGGGATAATAAATGTCTCCGTAGGAAATGTAGGGTGAAAAGGTGATACAGTATGAAGTAACCATTGCTCTAAGAACTTATGTTTCCTACTTGAAAAGATCTTTTTGCACTCCTAGAAAATGTCCACTTACCAGGTATACTTCATAGATTTAAACAAGTAATCCTTTTTGTACTTCCAAGGTGTCCATGTTTTAGATTTTAAAAGAGAAAAACTCAAAAGTAACTTAAACCCATAGTAAAATAAAGAGAAACAAGCTACAGTTTTTTTTCCACTTTGACTACTACTATCATAAACAGCTCTAAAGAAACTACTATGCATTATATATATATGCATTTTATTATAAAAATTAAAATATTTTTTCCATCCAGATAATGATCAAAATAATCCTGGATACCTTCCTCATCTACAGGGTCTACTGGAGGTGAGATGCAGCAGTGTCTGTTCTGCATGGTGTAGTGCTTGGAGCACACAAATAGAATTGCAGGTCTTTGAAACTGTCAGTCTTTAGTATCTGGTTTCTTGATATAAGCTCAGAATAACCCCCTGCTGTAGACTTTGCACTCTATAGCTGGTCTTATCAAAAACCTAACTTGAAATCAAAGCTCTCAGGTCCTCTAGATAGACAATAAAGTGTGTTTTTTTTAAGAATAGAAGTCTAAACTAATTGTAGCCATGGTTGCAGAGAAACGTTAAAGAGTGTCATGAAATGCATTTAAACATGAGCAGAAATAGAATTCCCTTTTTCATGGAAGAAAGGGAATTCCAAACTGTTTTCTTCTTCAATAGGATGACATTTCAGCCAATGGCATGATCCTTCAGAGCCTGGCTATGCTTTGGGTAGAAGCACAGAATGGTTTACATATTTTAATTGTGTATGTTCATTCTCATGGCCATCAATATCAAATACCTGGAAGCTCACTTGGAAGCAGGATGTTAAACAGAGTATAAATTTCTCACATGGAGAAGAAACCATGATCATCATTGATATTCTCTTATCTCATTCAGCTTCTTTGATTTGAGTGTTGGTATCAAAAGGAAGTGACCTGAACATATTAAAGGTGATGCAAGTTTCACAATTCCCTGTTGTGTATAACTTAAAAATTAACAGTTCATTAATATCCAAACAGATCTGCTTAGGGGAAACCTGACCAGAATCCAACACTAGATTCACAAGCATCTGAAAGTACTGCCCATGTGTTTTTAAAAAGGCCCAGAAACAGCATATATTCTATATTTCCATTGCCTTCACCTGCAAAAGTGGTATCCCTACTTCAGTAACTGAATAACTAGATAGAAATTTAATTGTTTTTTCCTCTAGTTCTCAAAGGGACTGTATTTTGCACCAATATAAGAAAAAATCAGCTTATTTTATCTAATTCATGACATACTACCCAGTGGCAGGAAGAGAAAGATGGCAGTTCCCATTTCCTTCATGCTTTGATAGAGAGTCAACAGAGAAGTAATACAAACTGACAGGTTTTTATGACTGACCTCCTGATACCTACTGGTGCATAAACATGTAGTTGTTAGAACTTATCACTAGGGCCAGGGTTATCCCCTCCTGACTAGGAGTCTGCCAAGTAGTAAATAAATAAGCTAAAAATAGAGTTCCAAAATAATGTGTTCTATTTAGTGGATTCTGCCCCTGAAATATCATGTCCCAGAAAATCTCTAAACAGGAAAGCTGAGATTTCAGCATTTCTTGTCTTCAGTTTCCAGATGTTGCACAGAGCTTGGTAGGTAGGAAGGCCACCTAAATGTCCCTCCAGTGCTGAGCAGTGCCCCTGAGGGGTCTGCACTGGGACCAGCACTGTTTAACCTCCATCAGTGACACAGGCAGTGGGATTAGGTGCACCCACAGTGACTTTACAGACAATGTGAAGCTGAGTGGTGCAGCTGACACACCTGAGGGGTGAGGCAGAATTCACAGGGACCTGGACAAACTCTGGAAGTGAGCCATGAGGTTCCACACAGCCAAATCACATGAGGTTCCACACAGCCAAATGCAAGGTCCTGCACCTTATCCAATGCCCACAATATATGGATCTTTTAGGGCAAAGGAGGAGGAAGAAATGGTTAAATTTCAGTGGGCTTGAGACCAGTCCCATGGGCTGAATGGCAAAGAGTAGTCAGAGACCTTAAAGTCCAGTTCACACACACCAAGACTGCTTTGCAATGTGCCCTGACATCCAGTAAGTTGGGACATTCACATGATTTACTTCTAAAGTGGCAATCCAAGTACAAATTAAAACATTAGCAGGGGTGAAGAAGCATCCCCTCTTATTAAGAGGAAAAATAGAGCTCATTTCTGTGCCTGCTTTTCGAGAAGAAAATTTTAGGTCCTAGATAGGCAGCTTTCTCTGGGTGAATCCCAGCTCTGATAGGATGCTGAGCTTCCACAAAAAAAAACCAGAAAATAATCCCCCTTTCTAATTCCACACCATCAAGAGTTTAGTGCTCACCTTAGCAAAGGGCTAGTTTGAAACTCTGCTTTGAGGTGCCTGGCTTTCACACTACACTTCACATGGAAGCAGCCTGTGGTTTCATTTCATTCTGGGGGCCATGCACCTAGCATTACTAAATCTTACTTTTTTTCAAACTTGACTGGTTTTAGCTAACATTTAATCCTCTCTGCACATGAGAAATAATCACTACAATAAGCAAGAGCTTTTAACTTTGAGTTTATGAGAGAAGAATATACCAAATGTACAATACACCCACTCCTAAGAGAGATTTGTGGATGATCTGAGGACAATTAAACTGAAGAAAACCCCACTGACTTTGGAGGATCACTTCCCTTCCTGTGACAGAATCTGTGTGACAGAAATCAGAATTTGGCACTTAGGGCAAATTTGGAGCTGACATGGCTCAGAAATGCTTGACAGGTGCTGCCTGTGAGGGGGGGGGTCTTCCTATTAGTCCCTTCCAGGGGGAGAGCAAGAAAACCTCTCTGATGCCTTAGCTCTAGAAGTCTCCTTTCCAGGTACCTGCCATATGCCTAAAGGCATTAGAGAAACATGGTTACATTTATTATCATGAGACTAGCTGGCTTTGTTAGAATATCTGACACAAACCCCACATTTTTTAATGGCCTGATTTGTTTTTGCAGAAAACTGAATCTTGGTATATAAGCTGTCATATCAGATTCTATTTTATTCTTTTATGTTTACAAAGTATTGCATAAACAGGAACAGCTGGTGTTGATTTATAAACACGAGAGTTGTCTTAAGAATTTAGGTATTATTTTGCCAACATTTAAGTCTAATCATTTGCAAGCAATTGTTCTTTACCATAGTGGACAATGTTTCTTCTGCTGCCTAAGGACAAAGATATTTTCTAATATTACTAATAATGGAATTCTAAATTAGACTTAGAAGAAGGATCTTATGTTCATAGGTCCATCTATTTATATATCTGTGTATGTGTCTTTGTTAATCCAGAATTTCTTAGAGAATGCCACAACATTTTGAGAGTGTTTTTGTGAAATGCAGACAGTTTTTATCTTATTCTAAGTTTTAATAAAGGGAAACCTAAAACTTGGTTAATAAATCATTAAAATATAGCAAACAAAGAGTAGAAATAACTGGCAAGCTTTTGCAACAGAGGAAAGCTACCTACCCAACTCCCAAGGACCTGAGATGTTAGGTAGAGTCTTGTAGGACTTTGAAAGAAGAGGGATAACAACATTAAAAAAATTACCAGGCATGGAGAGTCACTCTGGCTAGCTGATCTGAATGCAAAAGTTGTGGGAAGCTTAAAATACTAAACAACAATAAAACAGCAGAGGGTATTGATGAATGCAAAGTAATGCATATGAGAGAAAAAAATCCTAATTAGATCTAAACCACAATGGACCTTAGCTATTATCATGCGGCACAAAAATCTCTGAACCATTATGGATAATTCCATGGAAATGTTGGTTTAATGATATGTAGCAATAAAAGAGGCCAACCACATGCTTTCAGATCAGGAAAAAAAAGGTAACTGGGGATGGGTACAATGGAGGTTTGCAAGTCATGAAAGTTCTGGACTTTCTGTGACTAGAGAATGATTATTCCGTCTAAAAATCATCATTGTAATAAATAAATTACAAAAAAATCTGAGGACAAAATAAAATTAGCTCAAAGTTTTAAACCCAGTAAGAGGAAATAATTTTTCATACAATGCACAAGCTGTAGAATTCATTGCTGCTGGGCTTCAAGTCACAAGCATAAACAAATTTTAAAACATATTAGGTGTATTAGCAGAGGCAGAATACACTGGCAATTCCAGAATGCAGTGCTCCAGGCACAATCTCCCATTTGGAATAAGCTAATATATCAGTAAAAAATGTTTGGTCATTTCCCAGTTTTGTTCACTTATCCTTTCCCAATCCATCTGCTACTGGTGGCAGGACAGTTGACATCTGACCCTTCTTCCCCACAAATCTCCCCTTCTGAGAAGGCTGATTCCAAGGCCTGATCTTCTGTGTAGTAAATATTAAATCCTGTAACTCCCTTTGACTTCCAGGTTCGTTCGTATCAGTGTCTCATCCTCAATTAACTGTTTCTTTGCTCATATCTCTTTTCCCCTTGCTTTCCACCAATACTCCCAAAGATAGAACAATTTTTTTTTCTCAGCTGATTTCACTCTCCCACCTGCCTTCATTACACTTTCTCAAAGATTTTTAAGTTCACACAATGTGATGCTTTTTGTAAGAATTTTATAAGACAAAGAGCATACTCCTGCCAAATTTCAAATCCGTATTCCCAAACAATAGGATGGGCAGCAGAGGGAGGGAGGGAGGGGAAGCTACAGCTATTCAGAGCAAGGTTTGCCAGGACTTTTCAGTGTGGTCAAAAAATATATATATTCCCATTGCCTAATGCCTGGAAATGTTTGAATCATTTTTTCTGAAATTTTCCAAAACAGATTCAACTAAGAAGAAAAGCAGTGTGAAAAGCTTCACCTCACAGAGATGTCAAACAGTTAAAGTCTGGCAAAGCTATCAGCAACTGCAAACTGGGTGCTATCATGGATAACATTATGCAACCTTAGTGAAACCTTATCTGTTGTAGCACTAAAAAGAACAAAATGTAGCACAAACTATGTGATTACTGATGCTTTTGATATAATGAAAGCATAGATTTCAGTGACAGATTTTGGTAATAATTTCATTGCACATTATTTTAAGAGTGCATTATTTTATTTTGCAACTTGTCATCAAATTTAAAAAATCCTTTTTGTCATGGGTCAAGACGACTTTTAAAACTAGAAGTAATTGTAACACCATCCCTGGCAATGGCTGCAACAAATAATCCCCTGCAATTTTCTTTGTTTGCAAGTATCCACAATTTTTTAAAATGATGATTGATTTTCAAAAATGGGAAACTAGCCGTATTTTAAATGAGCCGTACTAACTGAAGAAAAGCCACTTTTAAATGTAGATAAATAAAGGGATTCACAGCCAGGACTGAGGCTGGAGGCAGTAATTTACCCCACTGAGTGCAGTGAAGCCCAGTTCACCTTCCTGGCGATGGGCAGCACGCAGCAGCGTTGAGCCCTGGTGCCAGCGCACCGCGTCACCCGGCGCTGGCACTGCGGAGGCAGAGCAGGGCACAAACACTGAGGCACCAGAGCCAGCAGCTCCTCCAAGCCAGGACATGACACCAGCTCACAGGGGAATCAGCTGCAAGGGCTTGTACAAAGTCCCTCCCCTTTGTCTGGCCTCTCATATGTGACTATCAAGAGGTGCTTCATAGATATAAATATAATTAAAATATAGATTTGCATATCTGCCTTCTGAGTTTCCTGGCTTTTCCAAGCTTTTTTTAAAAATAGTGCTCCATTAAGACTGATCTTTATTAATTATATCTAAGGTGATAATTACACTCCTAAACTAATAATAACGGCCAAGCTCTTAGTTCCTTGGAAAGTGGTTTAAGTGTCTTGTTTATGGCTCTGTAGATCAGAAGAACTTTACTTTTCATCGATCAGGAAGGTTTGATTGAACGTACTTGTTTGTTTTTTGAATGTAAACAGAAACAGTTTCCAGATGAGAGAAAGGCTACCACCAGTTTACAAGATCTGACCATTAACAAATCTGCTGTTTTCAATCCAGAATTCTTGCAGGTCATGGTCACATCAGGGCCTGTGATGTGCCTCCCTACATTTATGACACAGGGACCCTTTCAGAACTACTCTGTCACCAGCCTAAAGATAACGGCAAGCTATGTACCATGTGCATCTTCTCCCAAAGGAAATTCCACAATAAACCTCACTGAATAGAGTGATAAAGAGATAAAATATTTAAATCTTCATGGTTTCACTCCAACTGGACTAATACAGGGGTGATTTGGGCTATTCTAGGAAGATGCAGTGGAAAACTGGTCTTTGTCTTGCATTTGAAACATGAGAAGTTATTCTGCAGGCTGAATAAATGACACTGGAAAGCAGGTGACAAAAATATTTCTCAGAGGAAACCCCAGGTCCTGCCCCACTATTTACAGTCCTGCCTTCCCTATGAACCAGCCAATATACTATCATTTAAAAATAACCTTGCACTGTGAATTTGCTGTCAAGTTGCTTCATTTTTTTTCATCTAAAAGAATTTTAAGTTCAAACACAGCAGAGCTGTTCTCAGCTGGGTTTGATTCCTTTCACCAGAAGAGATTCTGACTCTCAGATTGAAGAGAGAGAATTCAGGTTGTCTGCTCAAAGAAGGCATCTGCTGGACAGGTAATCAGAAATTTTATTTCTTTTTTTGTTGCTTTTTTTCTTCCCCTTTTGAAACAGATCAAATTTCATGCACAGAATCATGGAGAAACAATAAACATGGAAGCCTAGAATATCATTTTTGCAGAAACAAGTTTCAGGATAGAATAACACTTTAATTTTTTCCAGGCTTCCCACAGTATTGCTGGCAAGCCTTGAAAGCTGTAGAAGAGCAAGCAAACAGATTCTAAATATCTACCATAGGCCAGATTGTATTCAGCCCTGCATGGGACTACAAGAAGTGAGCCCAAGGGGAGAGAAAACAAAGAACCTCCTCCTGTGTTGAGGCATAAAACAGCAGGGAAACATGAGCACTGTCTCATGCAAAGATGAATCATGACATCAGTTTCTCCCAAAAAGGGCTGGGAAAAGTTCAGGAGTGACTGGCAGTTGTCCCTCCTTGGCAGTGGCCACCAGAGCTGTTCAAACATGAGAAAACATCTTTTCAAAGGACTGCTGCATTTCACCTGCCAAATTTCTTTACAACTCCTGAAAAGACCTCAGCCAAAACGCACAGAGACATCTTTAAAAGTAAGCCCTTCCTCTTTTAAGCTGTGTCCAGCACAGGCCTCAGTATCAGTCAGCTTATGGAAGGGATGTCTGAATCCCAGGAAATAAGAAATTTCCAAGAACAAGCACATAATGTGTGGACTGACTACACAGATTAGGCTTCTAAGAGATTTTTGGTGGGGTTTTTTGGTTTTGGTTTTTTTTTCAAAGTATTTTACATCTGTGATCCTAGAAGCTGAGGAAATATTATTTCTAGGAGAAAAAAACCCCAACTTTTGAGTTTTTTAGAACACTAGCATCATATACTTGGAAAGAAGGAAAATATTCTGTCATTCCCTCTGTGCAAGGCATAAAATGAAGAATGGGTGGCTTGGTTTTGTCAGACAACAGTTGAAGGTGAAACCAAAATATGCTTGTTGCTCCCCCACCTAGAAGACTGGTGTGTTTTTACACCTTACCCTTATTTCAGGTAAACATTCATGCAGCATATTCAGGACTTCTGAATTCAGCATCTCTACTAGCAGATTTACAAACTAACTAAAGAAATTGATACAGACTTTCTACTGAAATAGAACCTCTTTTTGACAAAACACTGCTGGGTATTTAGCACATGTGCTTTATCATTGTTCAGGTAAAACTACTAAATAATTAAAGAAAATGGGTCAGGTTGGAGGGTGGGAATAAAACCATCTAGCTGACCACCAAACAAATCTTTGCCTCTGAAATCCTCTCTCTTGTTTCTTCCCATTTGTTTGATCATTCAAACTTCTAACTTTGCTCCTAACCCAAATTTTCAACTACAGAGGATAGCTGACAGGATAAGATAATAAGGAATAATAAAGACAAATAATTTCTTGAAGAGACTTCATGCAGCAACACCATTATTTTTTTTCACAGATTTCTTCCCCTGCACCTCCTCTGCAGGAAAATCTGATGAAGATGGGTGTAATCTGAAGACCTACAAAATTTTTCCCTGCTTTTGAAAACAGCAAACCATGTTCCATGTAATAACCTATCAATCTACTCTAATGAAAAAAGTTTCCTTTTTAATTATACAAGTACAAGACCCCTTTATTTTCAGCAGCATTAAAAATTAACAGTATTTTTTACTAATGTGCTTTTAAATTATGGGACTCTTTCTTTTAAAAATAAACTAATTGGAAATTAGTTCATCAGCATCAAATGAACATATGCACAAAATTACTTAAACAGTAGAAATGATCCTTCTGCAATGATCAACTAAAATTTGTAATTCACTTTCTTAAACTATATTATTATTTAAAATGGCTAAAACATCAAAACACCACGGCAACACATTTTTATCCTGTACAATTCACAAGTGTTTGACTCTTGTTGATATGTTGTGACTTTAAAACACAAGTGCATAGGGTACATGGTAGCTTGTAACAAAAACACTATGAAGCAATCTTCCTCTGTCAGCTGAATATATGGAGTTTCATTCATATATACCAGCTGTGGATGCAGTAGCATGATCATTTGTTATAGCCAAAGAAATGCCAAAATATCTTATATGACATAAAACCATGCAGCCTTTACAATTTTAAAGCAGGATGCATTGATGCATCCTTCACAAACAACTGTTCTTGGCAACCCAGAACTCTTGACAGATTTTAGCTTACATCTCTCAGTGAATACTCCTTTCTTTCCCTTACACTGGCCCCTGGCACGTTTTATATGAGGATATTTAATAGACCCCATCAGCTCACAGTACACAAGGCTCAGAATTGGTTGCCTGTACTGAATAGGCTGGGAAAGCTGCCTCAACAAATCTGTTCATGCTTAAGGTCTGGTCACTGCCAAGTGACGTGCTCAAGACAGCTGCCATTCCATCCTCTGCTATTAGTTTAACTCCACATTCACAGCAGAAAGGACAAAAGATATACTCTACCACTTTGCCAAAGGAGAAGCAAGACTGCTCTTAGGCCCAAAATTCGACCCTGCTGGGGCAGAGCTGGTGTCTAATTTTCTCCGGCTCAAGAGATTTGAAACAAAAAAAACAGGCCTGAATTTCATCAGTTCTCAGGAGTCTGAGAGACTTGGGAAAGATCAAGCTTACTGAGAGATCTTCCTTCTATTAGTCATAGTAAGTACAGCAGAGCAGAGGAAAAAAAAAAAAAAAACCCCAACCAAAAAAAATACCCCAAAAAAAACAAAACAAAGAAAAAACCCCAAAAAACCAACATAAAATAATAATAGATGCAAAGGTGACAGTGGGGCAAAACTGATGAAATTGCTGGAGGATTCTGTACTTATGTAGAGACCCAGCCATGCTGCCAAGGTCAGCTGGAGCTTGGGTTATCTGTTGCCCGAGGCTATTCTACCTTGTTTTTCATTCGGGGATCATTGTTCTTCAGTTGTTTACGTGGATTTTATTCCACCCTTTTCTTCATACTGTCTTCCCTTTTCAGCTTGCAGTCCCTGAGGCACACACCAGAATCCCATCCTGGTTGTGCACCAAGAAATCCAGACTACTCTATTGGGAAACAGCAGCACTAGGTGAGAACAGTTTTCCTCTTTAAAGAAGCTAAAGAGACAGAAAGAAGGTATTTAACAAATCCTTTGTGAAAAGTGACAAATTCACTAATTATTTTTAAGGACACTTCATGTATCTAACTGAAGAGGGGATATTATTTAAATATCTTTATTACCACCTTTATTTAAGGTAGTTAAACAAAACAGAGTTTTCCCTGTATTTTAATGCCATTTAATACATTATAGTTATCCATACTTAAGAGATTCATCAGAGGGAACATGATAAAATTGCAGGGGAGGAAAATACAGGGGAGAAAGAAAGACAGATATGAAGGTGTACATTATACCATACACATAGCAGCAGAACTGAGATGTTAGAGTGGAGCTTTTAGTTAAGATTTTTACAGTGAAATATTGTATAGAGTTGGGCAGGGAAAGACCAAGAGACCTGAATCTCCATCATGAGTGTTACACTTAAAACCATTGCAACATCAGCCAAAGCTTTCTTATTCCTTCCTTTAGGGTCAGTATCTGTAGAAAACTTTACAGGAAACACATCCAGTACACTGAACTTTCACAGGAAAAATTATACCAAGGGGCAGAACTGAACCCTGCCATTAGCAGTGCCAGCTCCCACTGACTGAAGAGGGAATTGGATTTGCTTCTATCAAAGCTGACTTTGGCAGAGGTAGTCCCATAAAGCCATGTATTAGGCTTCCTTATCTTTTCCTCTCTGTGGAATTTGATATCATTTTTAAACTGCTGCATGATTTACATGCCCCTGAATGCAAGATACAGAACGAATTTAATATTTTGCCTACCTTGAATTGAAATTTTTAATTTTTTGTGCAAGAAAGGGGGAAAATATTTAAACTAAAAACAATAACAATTAGTGTCATTAATGTAATTATTTTCTGTTTAAGTTTTGTTTCAACTATATTTCTGTATCTTAGGGGCATTTATTTTTTTTCTTTACTTTGGCTCTGAAAGTTTTTACATCCTCCAGGACAATAAGAACTTCCTGATTAAATAAGTAATGTATAAAACTTCAGGATAAAACTACTGCATACATTTGGAGGACAGTATGCATAGAAGGAATCCCTATAGGAATTTAAATAATCTGTTACTTAGACATGAAAGATAACCACCACTGGAAGGCTAAGGTGCCTATATTTTAAAAAGATTTCTTGACACTTGAAATCAGATAGGATCAGTTCAAAGTTCCTCAAATACTTCAGAAGAACCAACTAAAAAAATGGCTCTACTCTGCCTAAATCATATACTTTCCATTATAAATATATGAATTGAACCTATTTTTATAATGCAATAAAGTTTGTATAGCAGAATAAGTACACAGCACAGCCTTTGGCAATGTGTTGTAGAGAATAATTTAGTGAAACAGAAACATCTGGCAATTTTTTATCAGCAGAAAAAACTTCTTTCTCTTTGAGAAAAAAATGCACCTAACATGGTCTGTGTGCACACAAACTTCCAAAAAAAAAAAAAAAAATTTCATTAAAAGATTTGAAAAGCATTTTCCAAACAGTTAACTTCATCAGAAATGGTTGCATGTCCTTTTTATGGGATTTAAAAATTTCTTTATGTGAACAGCATTAATCAAGGTCACTATTTGATTCAAGATCTGTCCCTACACCATGTCAGTTGTACAGCTTTGGGAAAAGATCTTTAAACCTCTGTAGAAAAGACTACATGGAAATAGCTGATAAACTGGTATTGATTTTCACATATCGCCCTTGTCAAAAGGATTTATTGATGTGTCAATGCATGTTGTGGCAAGGATCATAGCAGGATAGCTTTAAAGGATTTATGGTGAATCTACAGGCTTTAATACACTCTGTGGTAAATAACTAACAAGTACTGTGTGTATTGATTCTTGTCGTGTGGTCAATGGAATCTTTAGCCCACTAATTGTTTGTATTGACAAAAGGTTCATGATCTAAATGAGCAACAGAACATCACTCCTACCCAACACTGCTCCAAAGATGCTTTTCTTCACCATGCACCCCCATCAGGAACAATGCTTAAACACAGAACTATTTATCAGGACTCTGCCTCACTAACTTCACTGGAGCCTGGTTAGTGGTGAGATCCCTGCTCTCTCCCCTGCAGTGGTTCCATGCACCTTCAGTCAACTGTGGTTACAACTTTATTCCTCATTAGGACTTCTAAGTGGACATCTTACTCCAACTTCAGACACTTACATTCAGAACTATTAGTAGTTATTATTTTCAACATTTTAAAAATTCAATATTCAAATATATGTGGGTAAAAAAAATCAGAAAACTGTTTGATATCTGCAAAGAATTTTCTGAGAAAAATACTATTTTTTTTGTTTCTGTAGGTGTATGTTCATTCTTGGCAGCTCAGTGTCTCAGGTGGGACTTTTAATTTTATTATCTACAAACAAAGAAATAAACAATTAAATAGTTGTAAAAAGATTTATCAAATTTACTGCTAGTGTAACATCAATACCCAGAACTAATATAGCTGGTAAAAATACTTATTAGTTAAACAATAAGTAAAATTTCCATTCCGACTTAAGCAGAACTAGGTAAATACAGCATGTGCATACAGAGCAGTATCAATTCATTCCATTAGCCTCGTGTCTTCCACTGAGTAATAAATACAGATTACAAGGTTTTTGAATGTCTGTCGGATCAGTCTGTGTCTCACAGAAAAAAAAAATACAGTCATAAAAACCCCAACACTCCAAGACAAAATGAACAAAAAAAGTAGGCAAGCACTAAAGCTTGCTTTCTAAAGACCTGAAAACTGGTTTGTACCCCTCTTCCTCCTCAACTACTTATTAAAAATATAACATTAAGTTTATCAGAGTTGGATTCATTTGTGCCAAAGACAGAAGAATAAATTAAAAACTGAAGATTCAGAAGAGCAAAAGCAGGACTTTTTTCTCCTACAAACCAATCTGTAGGATTCAAGATAGAGATGGGATTTCAAACCTAAGTTTAAATACTGATAGACCATTCTGAAATTTAACATTACCTTCTTTGTCTTTTTTTTATTAATATTTATTTGAAGTGTTAATTGCCATTGTGTCTTTCTACAGCAATGTTTGCAAGCCCATTTAAAAAGTGCTTTTGCCTGAGCAGTGCAGATTACCATTGCCTTAAGGTTGCTTTGCTTTCCTAAAAGGGCAATTTGTGGCTTGTGGGGAGCAAGTTTGTGGTAAAACAGATGGACTTGGTGTCTAGCCTACTCTGAGGAGGGTTGACTTGAGATGGAACTTCTCTTCACATCAGATCTATACTAGCCGCTCACCAGCTTGATATCCACAGAAAAACCAACAAATTCCTATGTAAATATTTACCAGTTCAAAGCACGCAGCCAACCTGATATTCATACATACATCAAACGTATGGGCAGAGAAACTGTTTCTAGCACATTGCAACAAACGCTAAATCAAGTAATTTTTAGTAAAATGTCTGAAAGCTAAATCTATAAATGTATTTAGTATTTGTGCTGTCTTGAGAACTTGAGTCAGTCTGTTACTGAACTCCCTTTGACCTTTTTTCCCCAATAACTTTTAGGTAAAATTATGTGATTGAGAGCACAGTTTACTGAATCCACAACAAGTCAAGGAAAATGTGCTCATATGTTTTATCTTGACTGAATTAAAAAACTTTCTGATCCTGATTAATAACACTGGGGTATGTGTTTATGTATATGCCTAAATGCCATTTATTTTAGCAGATATTAACAGCTCTGCTGGACAGGGATCCTTTCCTCAAACAGAACCTTCATTATAGGGTAGCTACTGGCCTCATTTCCTTTTCTTATAATTTCTTACCATTATATTATAAAATCATCTTTTTGCCACATTCAGGTCACACGTCTTAGAAGCAGTGGATATGAATATAACATACAGCCTGAAAACCTTATATCTAGGGTAACAACATCAGTAAAAGGACAGAAAAGGAAGTTCTTAAATCTTTACAGCATTTATTAATCCAAGGTCTCATTTCAAAAAAACCCCTACCTTTTCAATCATACACACTAAGATGCTGAGCAACGATTTAGTTATGAATAAATAAATTTTAACCTGTTCAAACTGTATTCTTTAATTCACATAATACCTTCATCAAGATCCAGCAATCCTTCTTACATCATAATATATCAGTAACATAGGAAGTAATTAATAAAGTATACTGTGAAGGGTAATATAACCAATACGTCCTGGTTTACAGGGTTAGAAGGTATGACTAATTACTGGCATTGTTCTTTACAACCTCCTGATGAGATTAATAACAAAATACCACATGGGACTTCACCATCTACTGCTCAATTCAATATTTAGCTGGCAATTTAGCTTCATCTGAATATAATCTTCAGCAGCTCCTTAGACAGCCAAATGTTAAAACTAAGCAATACCAGCATCCATTGCAGGCAGTGTTGTGCATGCTTTGCAAGAAGCAGGAAAGGGACTAGTTAAAAGTGCTGAAGAGGCAGCACAGAGCAAGGAGATAAGTATCCTGCATCTAAGATGTGGCATTCAAGCATGTAAAATGCAGTAAAAAAAACTCCAGTTCTTATAAGTTATTTGACAGGCAGAAGTGTAGTTGGAGAAGTCAGAATGATAGATGACCTTTTGCTGGGATTTCTCCTATTATATCATAGCTGTGTAGAGTGGCCCACAAAACCCCCCATATTTTCCCAAAAGCACAAGCTGAATAACAAGGAAATTGCAATAAATTATACTTAAAAGCAATGCAAAATAAAAGGTTCTAATTAAGAAACTTTGGGGGGCTTTTTGATGCCTGGATTCTCAGTTAAGTGTGATAATTCACTTTTCGAATAAGTAATTTTCTTCTTCATCTTGTTCCACTCCATCAGAGCAACATTGAGTCCTATGGCACAGGATAGCAACAGGGAAGCCAAGAGGTGAAGATTAGTAATATAATGCTGATCAAAGGGAGCAAGGTTCAGAAACCAGGTTTATACCTGGTAGATAACTAATGTGCCTGCTTCACTCCAGGCCAGAGCCATCACAGCCAAAAGCAACATAGGAAGGATGGGTTTATCCATCCCCCTTACACTTCTCCAATTTCATTAATATTCTGTAAATTTTAATATCTACAGTTGTAGAATATTTTAAAGACCAAGAAAGGGTTTGAAATGAGAGTATTTTGATAAAATGCAGTTGGCAATGATGCATATGGTGTTTGCTGGGGACATTGCCTGGGCTGATGACAGAGAAGACACTGAAGCTCCACCATGAGATATTTTATGTTTTCAGTAACTATCAGCACTGTCACTAAAGGCTGATCTGCCAGTGCCTCCTGTGTCCAATTATCACTACCCATTTTGGTAAATGACAAGCTATCAGGACAAATCTGTCTTCCAGACTCCTTCTGGGTATTTAAACATAGCACATTTCCCTGTTACAAGCTAAGTCTGTGGGCATAAGCACTATAAATGCAGTTTACCAAATTTATGGCAAGACCGCCTTTCTTCTTTTGAAGAAACCAAACACCTTTTTGTGGTTTGAGTACAGTTTCTCTCTTTTCTTTTATTTTTTTTTTTAATATAAAGATGATTTGATTCTTTCTACACCATATCAAGTCAGAGAATGAAAGGAGGACTTCAGAGGAAACAGGTAAATCAATCCACTTTCAAAGTGACTGTAATTTGCAGCAATAAATAGGATTCTACTAAATCTGCATTTCTACCTAAATATTCATTTTCCCTGCAAATCAGCCCAACATAATAACCCAGTCTCTTCAAACTACACTGTGTGCCACTCTTTGCTGGTACTATTTGGGCTCAGCTTCAGACTAGTTTCTTTGGGCTATGAGCTATTTCTTAGGTGATGATAGAAAAATAAGAGATTTCCCAAAGAATCCCCAAACCTGGATGCTTTAATGCTGTCTCCACGGGACACAGAGGCTTTTCCTCTACCATACCAGAGATTTTCCCTCTTCATCCACTACTATTCCTACATGGGAGAAGAGGGAAATAGTAATATAAGATTTACCTTCTTAAAGGCTTCCTTGCTGATGTCAAATGCTTGTTTTTAAACATTCCCAATGTTACAATCTTAACTGTAATCTGTAATGCATTCATAATTAGGGTGCCCTTAAAGATGTGTGTGAAATTCAAGTGTGCAATTAATCTTACTCCAGCCACTGGAACACACTGCCCTGAGGTGGCTGCCAAGAGCCGTAAGGCTGGTTCCAGGAGCACTCTCATTGCTGCTTTCTGCAGTGGCCCTGCTGGGGGAGAGATGGGGCAAAGGAAGGAATTTCTATACAAGCCTAACTGTTCTCAGTTACGTGCTCCTGTGTCATCCAACCACCAGTGCACAGAAGACAAGCAGCATCCTAGAAGAGCCCCCACATGTGTCCTCAGGCAAGCCTTCTCTATAAACAGCGAGGCAGGCATCTCAGCTACCTTCTCAGGCTCCACCAGCAAGGAACAGATCATTTCACACTTAGACTTCAGTCACGTGTTTGCTGTGTAACTACAGTTGAGAGACTCCAGTCAAAGGCACAGCTCTAGGCAGCATTACCACAAGGAAAAGCTGCAAATTTAGCTACCAAAAAATACTCAGGAGGCCACAGAACATCCCCAAAAGGTCAAAAAAGTAGTTGAAAGCCTTTAATCCCTAGAACCTCTGGGATACCAAGTTCTGTGCCAATCCTGCTTAGCTATCCAAGCAGATTGCAATGTTTATTTTTCTTGAAGTACATTTCCAACTGTTTTCAACTTGAAAATATTTTCCAAAACCCTCTGGCCCTGCCAGGAGCAAACGTTTTGGTGCCTGTCAGGATTGGGGCTCAGTGCTCAGCTCCTCTCACTTTCTGGTACTTCCCCCGTGAAATGGGGAGTTACTGCTTCTTCCCAGCCCTGTTAACCTTGTTTATTTAGATGGAAAACTTGTTGGGAGAGAAACTGTCTCTCACCATATGTATGTAGACTACTCCAAACAATAAGGCCTTTGCCTCTCCAGGCACTATCAGCATTTAAGTAAGTAAGCCAAGTGATGATAATTCTTAGAGAAAAATGCAGGAAAAATAACCTAAAAATCACCAGAATTGACATAAAACTCTCCAGCAGATGGGGGCCTAGCACTCCCTGAGGGCCCTGCTTATGCGAAGACCAGTTACTTGTAAACATTTATAAATTCTGGCAAATATGTACAGACTTCCACGGAAGCAATTGCATTCCCCTTCTCTTCCATCAGAGGCAGCTGGTGCTGTCTGGAATACACCCCATCTTCAACTACATACACATATATGCCTGTAAAATGAGTTCTTGTATGTGCTGAAGTGTTGAGGGCAAGCAAAAACTCCCATGAAAAGATGGTTCTAAGAATCATTATTTTTGATTAGAGTATCACCCATGCAAGACACACAAAGCAATGCTGTGGTCTTACTCAAGTTACATTAGATCTCCCAGCCAAGTTACACGGTTCATTTACAAGTAGGGGCATTTTATCCTAAAGTTTGCTTGACAAAATAATGAAAATCTGTTTTCCAAAACACAAAATGACAAGTTATAATGTCCTCTCAAGTGTTTCAAGTCATAAGTCATTTATATTTATAAAATATAGTGGCTATTGAATACTGTAATAAAGTAAGAAAAATCAGACTCAAATTAACAGACTGCAATAAAATCAAATAGCAAATATAATCCTGTCATGGTACAAAATTAAGATGTTATAGGAAGATAATTACTAAAATTATCTTTACTGATAGCAATAATCACTAAACAAAATCAGTATTTTAACTAGCATATAGCAACTATACTGGCAAAAAGGACACCCAACAGGATCACAGTTGCAATACACAAAAGCCAAAGAAATCTAACTGGAATGAGACACCTGGCTCCCATCTGCTGCTCTGAATGGCTCCTGACCTGACAGAAACCTGTGGCAATAAGTTTTTCATTAGGGAACAAGCACTGAATGACTATCTGAATAAATATGACTTACCTGTAATGGCATATTTCTAGAGAATACAGACAGAAAGAATACGGTGAATACAGATGGTGCAAAAAACTCACCACACAGAGAACAAAAACTCTGCCTTCATATATTTGGGGATACACATAATAAGGACAGTGGATAAAAGCAACCAAGTATTTACCTTACACTGCCTAGTGGTGTCTGCCTGTCTGCAGGATTTGAATCCCTGTCCCACGGCTCCCAGGAAAGCCCTCAGTAGCTTGCAGGGCTGCACCACTGAAGCTGGACTGGCAGCCCCTCAGCTGCAGAGCCGCTCTCAGGATCGAGCACCTCCCGACAAGCACACCTGCAGCTCAGCCCTTTCTGGCACAGTTAAAAACAAACCTTCCAGCACCCCTCTGATTTTCATTCACAAGCCCCTGCACAACTCACAACAATCCATCAGAACAATAGGTTGTTATTTCCATGTTTGCATTCCCAGTCCTTGCAGTGCACCGAAGGCTGATGAAGATTTCCCAAAGTATCAACTGTGATCTGAAGAGAAGCACCTTGATTAGAGAGGCACTGAAGAGCAGCTAGAGAGTCATACAACTCTGTCACTCTAAAGAGTGAGGCCTGGTGGCTGTTATTTCTTTTCCCACCAAGATGAAGAGGAAACTCACTTGCTATTTCTAAAGTACAGTTTTGCTTAATTATGCTGTCTGATCACTTTCAAGCCCTATTTGTACACAAACATTGTACAAATTAACTGTAGGAGAACAAGCTAACTAGTAAGGGTGACTATGCAGATAGGTTTGAACCCCTTTCAAGACAGAAGTTATTTACATCTGTTTTGAAGCACTGGACACATCTGAAGCTGCACTGTATCCTTGCCTCCTGTCTGGATGTAACCTGGATAGTCCCGATTTCAGGCTTTGTATGAAACTCCACTGCACCTCAGACTGCTCAGAGAACAGCCACGCTGTTCCAGAGAAAACAGCTCCCTCAAAGCCAGGGAGGGCACCTAGTGCTGTCCTGCTTTGTGCCCAGATCAGTCCAGTGGCACCTCCCTAGCGAAAAGTAGCCAATGCAGCTGTAAATGCAGTGTGCTAAAATTTGCATGTAACTCTTGAGTGTTACTTAACCTGCCAAGGTAATGTGCTGACTGAGAGGAAAGGCAGCAGGGGAGGGTGAGGAAGAAGAGGCAAACAACCACAGCCCCCGAGGTACTGTTGGTACCAGGGGCTGTTGCTTTCCTGAAAAAGATGAAGCACGTGAAAACTTGAGGTGAGAGTGGGAAGGCCTGGGGGAGAGCACAGGTAGGAAGGACAGTGTAAGAAGCAAGGGAACAGCTAGGAAGGCAGGACTAGCCAGAGCAGGGAACACTGCCAGGAATCATGCTGATTACTTATTTTTAAGCAGTCTATGGTTCACAGTTACAAACTGTGCTTCTACAGACAGGCAGTGATGGCTATTGGAAAGTTTGTACTTCAGATATGCAAAAAGCAGAATCCTTGAATGGATTCATGTGTAACTTACAGAATTTGTTTTCTGTGTAATAGTTCTCTCCTGCATGCTAGAATTTATTTCCTCTAATGCAGGTGATTCCTAGTTTGCTTTCTGGGCTACAAATATGGTCTGCTTAGGGTCCAGAGAAGCTCATTCTCTCCCTTCCCCCCATCTTCACTCTTGTTCCAAGTCAAGCCAGTGTAAGGGATTTTACAAAAAGAGTCAGTTATAATGGAGTCAATATCACATTACATTTTAAGGAGTTTTAGGAGAGGTATACATGAGTATTGTTCATCTCAGCTTGTTCTATTTAGGGAGGCTTAGAATAACATTGCAAATGACATGTCTACTCCGATAAAACACTAGAGGGCTTGGATGCCATCTCGCACTTCGGCAGAACAGTAAATACAAAGAGCCTTACTATGGGAATATGAATATTCACTAGCAACAGAGAGAGGTGAATTGTTATGCAAGTGGCAATATCTACTGCACACACTGAAATTCCTCCTGCTTCACTCTACTGCACAATGTTCCTCTGCTTTTAGATGGATGTATCTGAATATATTTTGTGCCGTTAGCATTTTTATAAAATCTGACATGAACTGATTTAGTTTTAAAAAACCCCAAACAACTGAATACCACATTATTTGTAACACATTACATTAATCAGCTCGTTATAAACAGCTCAGAGAAGACATGTTCTTCTACAAGCTTAAATACTTTTCTCTGCAGAAAGTAATAGATGAGTTAAACACAAATAGGAAAGCTTAGTGAGGTGGAAAGTCTCATATTAGAACCTCAAGTGATGTAATTTTAAACTGACCTAATACTATCTTAAGTCTGATTATTTGAAAATCTCAATCATAATATTTGTTGAAGTATCTTAAAATATTAAAGACCAGAAAATGGGGTTAGAAATTCTCTGAAATGTGTAAGGCAGGGTCAAGGTCCACATTCATCTTCAGCTTTGATACTCAGCACAGCTATTACCAAGCCTCCAGGAAGAGTATCAATAAAATAGCAGTAAAACCCTCTAGTAGATCTGCTGGATAAGTGTCCACAAAAGACATGACTTCATCACTTGGACATAGTGGGAAAGCCAAGTTTGAAGTCAGCCTATAACCACTGGATGGACTTCACAAACAAATAAACGACTGAGAATGGGCTAATGGAAGAGAATAGTCTGGACAGAGGAAGTAACGCAGGAAAAAACCCCAATCCATTACTAAAACACATTATATTATTAACTGTTACCACATAGTATGACAAGGCAAATAAGGAATAATTTAACTGAAGCATTTAGCCATTTCTCCTGCTTGCAACTGTCTGCAAATAGGCTCCTATTATTATTATTACTATTACTCTTCAGAGTTGCTCAATGAACAGTGTATTGAACACATCTCAGCATATAATGTTTGCAACTGTTCACAGGGCGTATTCCTTAGATAATTTGTTAGATGCAGTTCAACATTTGCACTGTAGAACAGTCTGTGTAAAGCACAGAATAAAGTTTATGTTCCCTGACTAGCTAATATAAGCTTATAAGCAATTTTTGCCTGCAACCCACTGCAAAAATAATTTTTTTGAAATTTAATCTTGGGTCTATCTTAAACAATAGAATTTTCCAAACCTTCACTTCATCAATTCCTTGGCAACAGAATTTTTCATTGAAAATCATCACAATGTCTAGAGTTGAAAGAAAAAAAGCCTGCAGGTGCATTGTGATGGACTTTGGTCTCTTTACATTTAAATCTGGAATAAAGATAAGCCCCAAGTAAAGGCTTCAAGTGTCTTTTTGTTGTGTTAAGAGACAGCAAGGAAAAACAGTTGCATAAGTGCATCCAGCCCCAAAAGCCACTTATGTGCCATGTTCTGCACATGGCAGCAAAGCATTCAGAAGTGAGGCAGATAATATTCTACAGAGATGCATTAGAATACTTCTCAATTTAAATTTCTCAAGACCTCCATTACAGCAATAAAGCTCACTCCAGTAATTTTACCCTTCTGAATAGGCTGAACATTAACTAAATCAGAATCAAACCACTGTGCAAAGCTTAGAAAAAAAAAAAATAAAAAAAAAAAAAAAAAAAAAGCTAAAGCAAAGCCTCTCTGAAGGAACAACTTCCAATAACGAACATAACTTTTCTGTGATTCTTTCCCAAAACTATGACTCAAATACAGGGAAAATTAATGTCTGAAGTTTAATTAATTAAATTAACATGGTTTTCACCTGTTGCTTCATTATGATTGGTACCACAGTCACTATAAAGCAACTGTAATTTGATTGAAAGGTACTGTAATACATTGAGATATATAAACACAGAATACTTAAATTTGATTAGTTTTTGTTAATTCACTTTATCTGATGTTTTAAATCATGGATAATTGTCTTTCTTAAAACTTCCAGCCCATTTTTACTGAAATATTAGTGTTTCAATGAAAAATGCAAATGTTTATTTTAAACCTAAATTCTGACTTGGAGAATAATATCGATAGGAAAATTTCACAGTAAGGCCACTGTTTGTCACAGTCCATGGATAGTCAGTGGAGGATAGGGAAGTCTTTATTTGCCATTGGTATTTGGTCCTGTGTAGACCTTATTCCACAATCCCTGACACCAACCTGTCAGGATCACAGCCACACCTGTTATATGGATATGTATATGTTTTTAAGATATTTGGATGTGAAAATCATTCTATTCTGGGACAGAAAGATTCTATCCTGTAAGGTATTGTGACCTAGTTCCATTAAATTGCTTAGAAGCTGATAAGGAAATTCAGACAATAGAATTTGAAAGTGTTCTCAAAATATCCCTGAATTCCTCAGTCACCTTTTGCAACATTTATGTCAACCAGGCTCCTTTGGTGCAGTTATTTACATGTGGGCTGCTTTTCTAAATTCCTTGTAGTTTGATAGAAGTGCTCTGAAGCTGCAATTCATTGTATCTATTTCAAATGTCCACACTGGAAGGAGAGCTGTTTTCCATGCAAACACGTTTCTCTCCAGTACATGGAGTCTAGAAAAGGGACTCAGAGGCCATCATCCACATTTGGTCAGGTAAATCCCACTCCTCCTATTTGCAGAAGTCTCCTCTTTGCACATAATCAGAGCTGTGGTCAGTGTGCTGGGAACAGGGCTGAATCCCAGATTTCCCCACTTCAGGTGAGTGCCCTACTCCCCAGCCTTGGTCTAGAGTATCTTCTCCAGCCCCACCCTGCTCGGTAAGCACAGGTGCAGCTCTCTGGGCCCATTAGCTCAGCATGAGCAAGACAGCTGAGGAACCTCTTCACCAGCACCTTAAGCAAAGAAGTAAATTTGGGCCAAAAAGGGAAAAATGGCTGCTTCAGGAAGCATTTGAGCCAACAGCCTAATGAAGTGTTTCCCTGAAGACCAAAGCAAAGACAAGATTCACAGGTCCTGGTTTTCCTCCTGTCTTTCTTGGTGACTAGGGTGGCAGGTTCCCTGCAGAGTGTCCTGGATGCCATAAATCCTGTTTTGAGAGTGTGGATAAGCAGCACAGATGAGCCTGTCCAACAGCACCTTGTGTCAAAATGAGCAGCCTTTCAGTCTCCTGCCCTTTCTCTAATGGCTCTGCAGCCCCTCCACCCCCTGCTTTGGGTTCATCTAGTTCCTCAAAACACTGCAGGGATTTGACTTTTGGTTTGCTGTGGTAGCTTTCTGTTTCTTCAGCAAGACAAATCAATCCATGGAGGGGTTCAAGATTTGCCATTAAAACTAAAAGAGTGGGCACGGCTGGAGGGAGACCACCTTGACAAGAACCACGAGCTTAAGAGGTCATTGATGGAACAGCCCAGCCAGGAACAGGGTGAGTGAGCTCCATCATTCACCGCTCCCTCATTCCTTCACACTGCCCCCCAGCCTGCACTCAGCCCCCTCTCTCCCTCCCCTCTTGTGCTGCAGAAGCACCACACAACCATTGCAGCTGGCTGGGATTTGTTCACTCCAACCCATTTCTGTGAATTGATTCCCGTTAAAACCAAAAGCCATCCTTTTTATAAGAGGAAATGGTTTCTCAGAAAGGAGTCAGAGAACAAACAGAGTTAAATGGATATAATCTCCATCTGGGGCTAAGGAGTGATCCATTTGCTCTGGATCCACAACTGCAGTCTCGAGAAGGACAGAAAGAAAATGAGCATCACTGGGTCTCCCTGCTGGCTGTCTTCCTTCCACAAGGAAGAAGGAATGATGGAGATACTCAGTGCTATCTATGTAGGACTGAGCTCAAAATAGTATTACCTAGCCTGACCAATTTTGGCATATTTTTCCATTTTTACCACTAGAAACTACAAGATATCCTCCAACAATTAAATACAGTTAGCATGGGAAATTACATTTTTCCTGGCAGAGCAAGTACCCTGGAAAGTTACACTGAATTTTATTTCACAGAAACATACCATCCATACACTTGTTAAAATTCAACTGAACTATAACTAGCTCTTGCATTAGCATTTAGGAGCTGACTTAAATTTACTGGAAAGCACCCCTAAACAGAGAAGAATATTATGTGCTGTTTCAAATGTTTTAAGATCTGGTTGAAATAAAAAAACTGTGATGACAACTATAAATATCTATTATGCCATAATTCTGAAATGGGCAGTAATGCAGGTTTGAACAAAATATGGTCACCTCAGCTTTTTTGGATGATTTATTTTAGCTTATTACAGACTACTTACACCCTGCTCTACTGGGTGTTTTTTCATCTAGCAGAAAAACATATTGTTAGCTATATTTATGAAACAGTGTATACATATGCATAAATACATATACATACAGACATACATGCATGTGCATATATATATTGATCAATCAAAATCTGAAAATTTAACTTTTTGGACCCTTAAATATTTTTATCTGTACCAACTGTAAGTTTTCTGCATAACAATTAAACACTGAATGCATGAAACTACATCAGATGCACAATTATTAAAACAGTTTTGAAATTTAAGTCAAATAAGGAGACTAGTTTGGATTAAGATGCAAACAACCATGACAACTTTTATCCTGTGTTCTAAATTATTCTTAAAACTACATTATTAGCTACAGTTACTGATATAATGATCTGAATACACCAAGCTTCTCATCTTCCACTTACAACTGAAATACTTTCCAAGCAGGAACCTTCTGCATGATAGTGACTTTTGTTTCTTAAATGGTGTGGTAAAAAAAACCCCAACATTTTCTTTTTTTAATAAATTTGTAGCTGATGTGAGATTTCATTGGAGACCTGGGAAATTCCCTATGAATCCATAGTTTTGACAGGTCTCTGGCTACCACCGAAAAACCTGAACAGATGTATAATATAAATTACACATTTTCTCTGGCAGTGCACACAGCATTTAAGTAGTCTTTATCATCACAGAATCCATGAAAACAAAAATTGGAAACAATGAATCAAAATTCCTTAAAAAGAAGGAAAAAGATCAAGCCAAAAATATTTTCATCTGACACACACAAAACCAATCAAATTAGTCTTTCCTTTTCCCCAGTTGCTCTAACTGAAACCTTCTCCTGATCTGGGAAAGTTACACAAATGCTTTTTCTGGCATAAGGAAAAAAGGCAGGGCGGGCAACAGGGATAAGCCCAGAGAGGAAGAAGTCACCATCTTCAGTGAGAGCAGTAGCTAATGCCTGCTAACAGGGTTTCTTGGGAGCTGCAGCTTCTCCCTGCTCTTCGAGCTCGCAGGCACTAATTCTGTACGCTATGAGTCACAGAGATGGAAAGTGTGGGCACTGCTCTGTAGCAAAGAGCATGCAGTGGAGCCAGGATTTTATTCTTCCTAGGAATTAAACTGGGACAGAGGAAGAGAAAAGCATCTCAAAATTGGAATTTGGAAAGACACAGGCTGTTCATACAGAGGGAAAAAAGGTGAGAACTGGCAGACAAATTACAGTCAGACGCTTGAAGATTTAAATCTCTGTGTGAGAGATTTGCACTCTGTCGGTGCAAACTACTGCAATTTTTTGGCTTGGCTTAGAAAAGCAGTGAGTTGATGGATGAAAAATCATAACTGAAAAGACAACAAAAAGATATAAACAGGCAACAAGAACAAAAAAAACATCAAAGGAAACCAGAGTGGAAGCAGTCAAGAAGAGAAAAGCAGAGAAAGG
>VYZP01031663.1:0-20769 GCA_013400635.1 Hypocryptadius cinnamomeus | reverse complement strand
TTTCCCACCCCACTCCTCTAGACAACTTTTTCTCAGTGACAAGTCTGGTTTTCAAGGGCTCTGGGACAGACAAATAGAAGAAAGACCTTGGCCAATTTTTCTTCCTCTAGGAAGCCTTCTGCCCTAAGCAACCATCTCGTTTGACTTCATGTGACTCTGGCCTAGGAGCAANTTTGACTTCATGTGACTCTGGCCTAGGAGCAACTATGCTGGGAAGGGCTGAGAATGTGGCTGGTCAAGATTTTTACAGCTGGTGCCCAAATACATGACAGGAAAGCTTCGGAGAAGTGCAGGACTACCAGAACTAGTGCACTGAACCAGACAGATCTTTTGGTGTCTCATTCTGCAGAAATGAGGGCAGCTCCTGTGCTGGTGTGAATCTGTTCCCCCAGCCTTGCTCTGTTTACTGTTGGCAACACACACATCCCTGTAAATAGCTGCACCCCTCTCATTAGGCAAAAAATATTGTTTAGCAGTGAGATTGAAAATATCGAGGAAATCATCCTTTTAAGAAGCCTGACTCCTCCCTCTCTCCAAAAGCAAGGCACTGCAAAGGCCTACTGTAAAAATTCTTGTTGAAGGGGGCCTCTGTGCTCATTTGCCAATAAATAGGCTTGTTTTTTCCTCCCTGGTATGATGTGTTTATGCCAGTAACATGAAATATCATTGAATAAATAAACCAGAGGGAAAAAATTAGAGTCCTTTAAATTAAACCAGAAAGATTTTCCTGATTGCTTATACACTGTGCGATGTGTATAGAAACAGACAACTACCTGCAGAACGTGT
Source organism: Hypocryptadius cinnamomeus (assembly GCA_013400635.1). Taxonomy (NCBI): domain Eukaryota; kingdom Metazoa; phylum Chordata; class Aves; order Passeriformes; family Zosteropidae; genus Hypocryptadius; species Hypocryptadius cinnamomeus. Next base: position 19,983 of record VYZP01031663.1, on the reverse strand, counting down.
CTATTCTGAATATGTAGTTATTAAAACTGATTTTATTTGTGTATTTTACTACCTGAGTGACTAAAAATTGATTCTTATATCTTACTCCAATGGGTTTTTAGAAACTGTAACTGCATTCTTCCCATAAACTGTCTTGAATATTTCCCCATAAGGAGAATTTAATACTTCAGATAAAAAACGTAGGAATTAAGACAACAGGCTAACATTTGTCCAAATATGATCTTAACTCCTGATAATTTGAGGAATCTCTCTCTATTTTTGTGTTCACAGTTTGTGCCAGATCCTCACAGCGTAGTAAAACCTTTCAGTGTTGGACTGTTTTCATTCCAAACTCATAAAGAAAAAAAGCAATAGTTTTGTGGAATTGCACCACTACCCATTTAAGCTACTCCCAACTCTCTGGCACTGTCTGGTACTGCTAACACAGCAGACAGCTGCCCAACCCCCTTTTCCTTTTTCTTCCTGCTGTTAAGCTACACCTATCTGTAGATCATCGAGTCTTCCTGGACTTGTAAAAAGATTTGTGCCAGACTATGTTTCTTGGCTTTAACGGTTAGCTTCCTTTCCAGAATATACATGCTGCTTTACACATACTTTTATTACTGACATCATGAGAATACATGTCTACCATGTTTAAATTTGGGTGTTAACCTGATTTTTCTTCTTCCATATGTGGGTGATGTGAGACTAAGAAAGCAAATTAAGAAGCTGTTACCTGCTTGAACCATTTCCCCCTGCCCTTTCACAGGGGAAGTGATAGTCATCTGAAACAGCAGGCAGCCTCCAGTCAGGACAGTTTTCCAGAAATCTGAGTTTCCATGCATTTGAATCATATCACTAATGCAGTCACATTGACTTTGCTTTTTATTAAGTGATTAAAATATTACTAGACACTAAAATAGCACCCACACAACTTTCCTTGATTCTCAGTTGGGACATATTAAGAAACAAGTTTTTAGAAGTAGCTATTAACAGTTGTAGGTTCTTGCTGAGTTCTGTCTCATCAGGACTAAGTAACAGATATTTCCAAATGTCGAACACACAAGATGTAGGGTGGTCCCTATTAATCAGGGCACATTTAAAACTATTACTGTTGTTCCCTATGAACTTCTTGAACTATGAGAGTTTCTAAAAACTGGTTGGAAATAAGCAGTACCTTGTATAAATCCACATTCTACTGAGCGAAACCAGATGAGGACTCAGACATTCAAACAGAAGATCCTGGTGTTCTCAATGAGCCATACGGGAAGGTTTATTTAGTTTATTTCTATTCAACACTCTCTCCTTACAGACTATTTTCTAAGGATCTCACTACATTTGCCTAGACTGGGAAGCCAGAATTGGATTTAACTCCCAGATTGGGCCTTTTATTTATCACATTCTGCAACCACACGAGTCCAACCCATTTATTTCCCAGACCACATGATTTATGGGATCAAGCCTACATTAGCCAGTGGAAGACCACACTCCCACTTTCTTGCAAGAGAAGCCTATCATTCTGTACAATCAGAATTTATTAAAAGGAGATATTTTTCTTACTGTCCTTTGGAAACTTACTCCATGAACATTAACAACATAGGAGATTGGCTGTTTACAGGCAAACAAAGCTATTTCTAGGGCCATGATTATACAATATGAAATGCTCAGCAGCAAAAATGGTTTAAATTTTCTGCCATCCTTTTAGTAATCTTCCCCTTTCCCAGCTCTTTCTTGTAAAAATATTGTGTCAGAAAATCTAGATCTTTTCCCAGGTTTAATTCTCTCATGCTGATACTGGTACAGCTGAGAAAAAAACCTGCAAGGGCATAAACAGAGAGCAAATAGCTAAAAACTGTTTACACTGCTATTGACTCCAAAGATTTCATATCAAAGTGCAGCCTAAATTTAACTTCTTATCCTGGCTTTAATCTGAACCAGCCACCCTTCTTGTGTCTGCAAAATTACTCAGGAAATGTCTGAGATTAAATTTACTCCCACATAATTCTCTGACTCTCCAGCTTGCTCTGGGACAAGAGACATGTAAGAGTAGCCCGCTTGACAATGCTTTAACATTTCTTTCTCCGGTAAATTGTTGCAATGGGAGGTAGCAGGAGCATATGAAAACAAGAAGGACTGTCTAAAAGGAAACCAAATTCTTCCCATATATCTGAAATTAACAGGTGAGTACTGGGTTAAGTCTTGGATTAATTCTTCTCTGCCCTGCATTAACACCCAGGATTTTCCTTTTACATGTACCACCTTGCCTGGTGAATACTTGATTCCTCAAACTAAACAAAAAAAAAATCAGTAATTCATTAACTTGATTCCATGAATTTGTGGGGAGGAAAAGAATTTCATAGCAAGGAATAACATTAACACAAAATATAAGTATTATGGTGAAAACAGATTGCTGTTTGAAGATTGATCCTATGGTTCCATTATACATAATATAGGCTTTTTATGGTAGGTTACCTAAGGACTGTGGAATAATACAGATGAATAGGGTATTAGAAGCTAGCAGGATCTCAAATATAAAATGGATTATGGAAGGGCTGAATGTTTGTGGTTCCCAGGCTATTGGCTGGAGTACAATCCAGAAATAAATTGAGCCTGTACTAGCTGCACTATGGCATAGCGGGTTTTTTACCAAGAAAATACCACTTGAAACTCAGTTTGAATTTAAACAAATTTACATTTGTACCCATTTGAGATCTTGTCACAAAGACAGAAAGCATGTCAGAGAGCAATATGTAATCTTGGAAGTGTTACAGTTCAGGTAATATTGACCATGAGGTGAGACAGCTCTTCATACAATTTAATGGAAAGCATGGGAGTCACAGTTCAAAGAACCACGTTTGAAAGGATAAAATTAGGTAATTCTTCCTAGCTATAATTAGTGTACTGAATCTCAGTTAAATCAGCTTCTTCACCAGGTATGCAACTCTCCCCTTTCTCTGTGTCAACCCCTCCCTGCTCCCCTCAATTAAAAAAGAAAAAAAAAAAGCCAACACAGAAATATCCCTCTATATCTAAATTCCCAAATCCTGCAGCTTTAGAAGACCTTCGTTTCATCCTTCTTTGTATTACAAACTCAAAGGCAGAACTAATAAAAAGAAATCAAACAAGATGATGCTATCTGTTTCCCACTGGACTTAGAAGTACTTCAACTCAACCACAGACCCACATCACATTACTGGGCAAGGCATCTCAAATAACAGACTCCTCTAGGGAGGACAGAGTAAGTCTTCTGTTACAAATTTACCTCCTGCTTATTTAATGCAGACTGCTAAACCCAAATATGCCCCTTTTTGGAATGTGGGATTAGTTCTGAAATGCCACTCTAATACAGATAATTCTTTCTTGCATCCTTGAGGGTTTATCTGCCAGGCTAGATGCTTGGTTAGCATTCAGCTGGTCTTCTGACACTCCTGAGTGGAAGCTGGTGAAAATAGATGAGACTGGGTTGCAGAAGAACCCTAGGGGAAAAAAGTATTATTGAATGGCATGTGAAAACTCAATTAAATTTATGCCCAATCATTGTCAGCATATGAAAAGAAAACTCAAAGCCAAATGCAGAACTCCAGTTCTCTAGAAGTATCAAACTTCTGTGTTAGCTATGTCTGCTTTCCATATACTATGAATCCCCAATTCCCCTACCCTAAGAGAAACCAGACAGCACCAATCTAGAGATAATGACTGAAGTCAGCATGCAAATAATGTGCTGACAAACTCATCAGGGCTATGTGGCTTAGATTTTATCATCATCAATCAAACAACTAGGTAGAAACATAAAGATCTACAATCTAGTAGCAATAATATTGGTGTCTGCCAAAAAGGACTGTTTACTTTATGCAGATATTGAGAGATACTGCTCTTATTTGGGTGTTGAAATATTCATAATGTGTTGGTGTACCTTTGGGTTGACTTTCTGGTAAGACCTGAGATTTTTTTTCCATTAAAACAAAATAATTTTGCTATAATAATTTGACTACATAATGTTGTCCTGACACTCATATGCTAACTGTTTAGAAATTAAACAGTACTAAAATATTGCATGCACTTTTCCAGTATCCATGCACAGATCCTTAGAGCCAGCAGTGCTTTACAAAAGCAAAAGAACATCACATTAATTACTACTGGAAGCTATCCATTTCCATACTAATAACTGCACCGAATATAATACTATGTTGTATTAGAAAATATTTGATAGAAATATACCTTCTCCAGAGTTAGAAAGAGGCTATTAAGTGATTTTATTTGTAAAAAACCCTGATAGAAAGAAAGTAAAATATTCTGATACTTACGTGTCATGAATGGCTTTTAAAAAACCTGGAAAAACAATCCTTGACTGAATTTTTGTAAAAAAGTATCTTTTGATTTGTACTTTCAGTTCAACTGTACAAATATTATTTTCCAACAATTAAAGGCACTATGGAAAGTTATTTCCAAAAGTTGTAGCTGCTTATATTACATGCACAGATCCAAGTTTCTATTTCACATCTGGAATCAAATCTTGCCTTAACTGCTCTTGTATAAAGAAAAATTAACTACTCTGGTTGCAGCTTTTATGCATCTGATCCAACCAAGAGAATAACTACATGACATTATGTTGTCTATAGGACAGAGCACATCTAAACCCCTTCTACAAGAATATCAAGAGCTAACCAAAGCCCTGTCTCTCTAGACCCAGATTTTTGAACAGGATGCCCATGTGAAAATCCAAACAATTCAGACCATGTACCATCTATTGCTTGACTGAAAATCAGCAAAGCCTTTGAGAAAGTTGACCTTAATCTTTTATGGTCTCTCTTTATGAAGTCAATAAATGGTAACACTTGCACTTCCACTGCAAACACTGAAGCACCTATAAATCATGATAAGAAGCATCATTTTACTACAATCATATAACAACTGATAAGAAAATCTCATCAATATTTTGATGTTGGCACTGCCATTTCTGATCCTTGGTGAAGCAGGCGGCAAAGTTTTGTCCTAAATAAGCAAATTTCCTCTAAAGCTTTAGGTACTAGATGCACAAGCCCAGCCTTGTTACCAGCAGAGAGCTCTGGCTGCAGGTGATGCTCCCCATGCCTTGCACCCATCCCAGGCTGGTGCTGCCCCCAGAAGGAGCCGGGGTGGCAGCACTGGGGGGCTCCTCCCAAGGGCACTGCCAAAGCTTAGGGATGTGCCTTGGAGACCTGTGGGAAGCCTGAAGAGCTGAGAACTGGCACACATTTTCTGTCATTGGAACGTATGTTGAAAAAACAATAAAAATTGCTTTTTCATAAATAATAAATTTATGTTAATAATTAATTAACACAATAAAAATTGTGTTTTACATAAAGTGAAGCACTTCACTGAAACCCAGGACTGTTTCCGCCCCCAAAAATGGTTTTAAGGAAAATTTTTGCTTTGGTTAAGTTAAAATCTGGTTTTAGCTACTTAAATGAAACAGTCTTTGAAGGTCTTAATCTCACTTATAATAATTTAAGACTATTTAGACACTGAAAAACCTTTGTATGTCATAAGAAGCCATGCTGATTCATTCTGTAAATGTCATAGGCAGTACCAGACAAACCCTTTATTTATAAAATAAGCTGTAGAAGATGTTTTCATGTAATAGTGTCTTTAGTAGATGGAGTCATATGAGAAATTGCATAATTTCCAATTCCAGTCCTTCTTAGCACCCCCATTTCAGCTTTGAGTGTGGGTTGTGTTTGGGTTTTCCCCCAACCCTTACATTTCTACTTGACTGTTTACCTCCTAGGAATTAGAATTAGTTCTGTAGCATAAATAATAGAACACGGCAATTGTTGATTTAATATGAAAGGAGTGACCTCACTTTTAAAAACATAAAAAGAAACAGTTTTAAGATAGACCAAGAAGGAAAAATCATAGTTAATAAAACCACAATATGATTTTAATACCATCAACGGCATCTGTAAAATAGCTAGTGTCATTTAAAAAAGACTTTTGAAAGACTTGTGTCACAACACTGCCGAAGCAATCAATTTTAAACAGGTTTACATGTATAGATCAACTTTCTCAAAGAAAGTGTTTTTCTTTTTTAAAGGAAAATAAAATCCTGTATTATCTAACAAGACTTGAACAAAGAGGTCACTATCAAAAGTTACAGAAACATTCCATTTTTGTAGGAAATTGATAGCAGTTACTTCAGTCTACTTAGTGTGCAACAGCACTTTAATGAGCTGTTATACTGTGAAGGTCTGTGTCACAGATAATACAAATAAAAATACTACTCAAGACAAGATTGAGGTATTTTTCCTTAAAGATGATATTTTTCTTTTTTAAACAGCATGACAATGGAAAAGACTAATCTAATGACTTCAGCTTTAACAAACAGCACTTCCTCCTGTCCCATATCTTCTGCTAATGTGCCAAAGAACAAATTCTATCACACCAGTTCCCCCCAAAAATCCCCCAAAACTTCAATTAAAGTCATGTATTCTAGAGACCAGCTAAATATATGGAAATATCATTAACTTAGAGTCTTTGTTGTTTCTGGCAGGAATTGTACCAGTGGCGTCTGAACCACTTCATTTCACACAGAATAAAGGAAGTTTGGCATTTCTTTTTTAAGCAGGTCAAAGTACAGATAATATTGAGAATAACTCCTTGGTAACATTTGGTGTGCAGAAGATGTTGCATAACCAACACCACCTCCATTTTGAGGAAACCACCCAGGAAGTCTGAACAACCTTCTAGTCACTGGTACTGTAACAGCAATGGTCACAGTAATAATGGGATTGCAAAAATTTAAAATACATAACTCCAGGATGAAGCCTGGTCCAATCCTTCCTGCAAGACATATCCTCTGCACTTCAATTATACACATTTAAGTGATACTTTGTTTAATGTATTTTTTTTCCATGCACTTTCTCTCACAGTTCCCTTCTCACTCCAGTTTCCACCCTTTATTGGAAATAAAAATCAATTTAGCCTGGCTATGCCCTTCTCTTGGAGAAAAACAAACATTCACATACACACTGCTTCTTTCCTGACCTTCTTCTTCCCTACTTCAAACCCAAACAAAAAAAAACCAACCCAGGCACATGGCTTTCCACATGAACTGGGACTTCAGAATAAGCTCCTCCACGGCAGAAAACTGCTTTCAGGGTTAGAACAATAGCTTCAGTACAGTGATAAATATACTCTACCAGGCAGAAGACACATTTGAATGCTTTACAGAAAAAAATTGTTCAGTCCCAAATGGATACAAGATTCAAGTAACAGAACAATTTGCTACTCCCAAGAACTGCAGCATTTGACATGGGAGGCGGCACACTTTGCTTTCCCTCCATCTGTGACCTTTATATAAGGTGAATAAGCACTGTAAAAAGATTTAGTTGAATGCCTTAATGCCTTTTTTCGAAGATTGCCATAATCTCTTCTATTTATTTTTTAAAATAAAAAAAAATCCTGTGGAAAGCAATCTATCAGGTAGTAAATTACTGTCTGAAAGCAGATAGTGAAATAAATACTACTGTTGCTTTGGAACACCTGGCATCTTAACTGAGATGACTTTTGCTTTTGTAAATCCTCAGTTCAGCATCTCATTCGGCAAAGAGTGAATGTTAGCTGCGAACTTTTAAATAATTATTCCACATTGCGGCTTCTTACACTCCCAGAAGCAGGTAGTGCAATTATTTTCGGTCTCAAAATACACCACGGTAAAGTGCTAAATTAAATTTAGTCTTGGTTTCTCCTTTTGATCCTTCTGTATGAACAACATTTATTTTTTAAAACAAATCTGTATTAATTCTCCTGGAGGTAGGAAAAAAAATGTGTGAGAGGCTCATAAGCTACTTCCTATTGAAGGTGAGAACAAGATCTCTGCTACTACAGCTCTTCCCATACAGCAGTGTTGACAGTACCAGCTGTTATTGCAATAACTACTGCTGCAATAAAGCCATTTCTTCAAATTAGAGGATGCTTACACTGCAGAATGGTCTTTTTCTCTTGTACACGAGCAACAGGAAACCTCCAGTGAAACAGATCCAGCCTGGCAAAGATTTTGCTGAGTGTTGAAACAACTCCCTTAAAGCTCTAGGTTTACAGTCCACTGTCCAAGTCCAGCAGACCACTGGTTGTGAAAGAAGTTTTTTAAGAAATTAAAGAAAAATTATAATTAAATACTGTTCTTATTACATTTTAATTCCAATTCAAAGTAATACTGTGACACTTATGAGAGAATCTTATTGCAAGTCTTATAAAAAAGCTTGCACCTCTGTCATCTTGAAGCACATCACATAGAAACCAAAAACATCTTAAACAGTAAAAAACTGTAAAACGTGAATCCTATACTTAAGGTGTAGGATTTCTACATAGCTGCAAACACTGAACTGCACAAGACTTTTGAACATACGTGTTTCCATGATTTCAGGGCTCCAGCACTCACATTTAATGCTCCAAGTACATTCACGCGACTCTTGAAGCGATCTTGTTCTCACTGTCCTTGTGCATTTGGTTCCTGGAGCAGGAGTCAGCTGCACAGCATTGCCAAGGCTCTCGTCAGCACTCACAGGTGAGACTCACTGTGGGTAACCAGGGGCTCCCCAGCAAATTGCTGGCAAGAGAGCTCAAAGACAGGTAGGAACCTGTGTTCTACCACCTTTACTCTCTGCCAGCTGAAAACCAAGAGTGATGAGACTTGTTACAGACTCTCTCAGAGGTTTACCCCTGTACTGAAGTGCTTCATCACATCCCAAACTAAGTGGGGCTGACTGGAAGAGGCTGTGAGATTGAGTAGCTGAGACAGTTCCAACACAAGGGTATTTGTGTAGGAGCAAGTAACAGCACAGAATACTCCTGGTTTTAAATAGTTTGATCCCAAACTAACTGCAGTACTTCTGCAGGCTGGGCCAAATCTGCGCCTGAATTTGTCATGGTAATGTCAGCTGATCATTGCTGCCTTCTGCTGTAATCATCATGCTTGCAATGTATTGGGAACTTCTGGCTACGTATATAAACATACACGGTGTGTTTTTACTGCTGGGCTAACAGACTGAGTGGCTTTTCATTGACATTTTGGTGTTATTTACTCATTTTTCCTTGATGATGCAAGGCATAGTTCTATCATTTGGTATTTTATCAAAATTATATGCAGTGCATTTTTTTCTTTACACACAACTATTAACCCAACAATGCTAGTGGCAGGAAAAATCTCTGTGCCAAACACTATTGACTATAGAGTTCTTGACTCATTGCCAAACAAAAAAAAACCAACAAAAAACAACTGCATTTCAAGCTTAAATACCAAAAAAGGACAGCTTTGAGGCCAAAGATGCTGACAGTAAAACCATGACACCACATCAGCTCACGCATCACTGAACGGTAACCAGAAATTTATGAGGACACGTGTATCTATTCAGATTTTACAATGTCTGAAGAGAATTAAAAATTAAAAAAAAAAAAAGCTCTTAAAAATACAATTTGAAACAACAGTAAAATATTTTGCCACAAACTTGGAAAGAAAATGCAACATTTTGTTGCACTAAACAAGAATAAACACAGCTATATAGACAAGGAGAGACCACAGACCAGATCTCCAGGAATGGATTTTCCTGTGGTGTGGGGACAGGGAAGAGAAGCAGCTGTCTTTAATCACAGCCCAGGACTGCAACTACTCACTTCCTTAGCATTCTAGCATGAGCAGAGACACAAAGCTTTCAGTAGGTCCAGCCATCCACCTCTAATCCCACCAAATACATATATACATATCTACATATACATACATACATACATACATATATATATAATGCAGTATTTCTTCTGAAGAGACAATTATATTGCTGTCCAGTGATATTACATATTAACAGAGCAAGTTTATTACCATTTACTGCACTCAAGCACAGATTCTTTGTGGCCTTTAAAAGTATGTTCATCTAACAAGAATTAAGCTATGGGAAATCAGAAAGTATAGCCGGCCTTCCATTTCACTGTGAGCTTTACAACTGAGGTTCCCTAAGGGGATTTTGTGTCAAAATCATGTTCTGTCCATGTACCACACCTGCAGATACATCAGGAGCTGGTGAGATGGAGAGAGAACAAAAGTCATCACAAAAATACTTCACATTGGTTCTTATATATAAGGCCTCTCCTTTACTCCCCCACAGCTCACAAACTCCATGTTCTCAGCAGAGGAATTAACTACTTTGGCATTCCATCTGTCAGTGTCTCCAGAGAAAACCATCATTTTTTTTTTCAGCAGTCCCAAGGCAATGTGGATTTGAACACCCCTTCTTGAGTCACTCTTGAAGTATCTGTACATTGTTTTGTAAAATTGAGGCCTTTCCTGAATAAAAATACCCTAGAGGTGTTGAACATAAGCTATCCTACAGGCTTTATAAATATTAATTTACTCAGCCATATAAACTGCCTGAAAGAATTTTTAATCACCCTGAAACAGCACAAACCAGGCAGAATCCAGGTGCTCTGTGAACTTCTGGCTCCGAGTTCTTGTCAGAGTCCCATATCACAGCTAAATGTGAGTTACAAAGAGAACTGCAGTTCCCTTTTCGGTCAAAACAGGAAGGAACAAGGAAACAAGCAAACAAATGAGGAAAGAAACAAGAAATTGTTGAAATAGACTTCATGGTCACTATGAGTCTACCCAAGAATATAATCTCATCTTTGTTTATTTCCCTGGGAACACTGCTTGTTTTCAGGTTCTGGTTTTTTTATTTGGTAGGGTTTTTTTAGGTGTTTGTGGGGGGGGTTTTTTTTTTGGTCGGTTTTTTGTTTGTTTGGGGTTTTTTGTTTGTTTGTTTTTTTTATAGTACAGCTCAGACTTCAATTCTCTGACCTCAATTCTCTACGTGCCTAGTGTTGAAAATTGTTTAGATGCTCTGAAAAGAACACAGTCCACCAGCTAGGGACACTAAATACACAGACCTAGCGGACAACTGTGTCACACACTGGGCCATAACACACCCCGAACATTTGGATTGTATCAGCATAGTTTAGTCTCCTTTCTTTAATGCAAAGTACACTCTGGGTTATTTGTTCCATCTTAGTTCTGTTTCTCTCAAGAAACACAAGCTGCCGTCACTCATCTTCAGACTATGTACAACCACAGGAAAGCCAGTTAATTTGGGACATTATTTACACCACTATAGGGCTACACATTGCAATGTATTTCAACACCTGAAAATTCTGTCACTGTTTTTCATATTGGTTACATTCATATGAAACTTCTCCATGTACACTTCATGAAGCTGGTGATGTCCTGCCACTTCTTTTTTTAAAAGGCCACTAAATAGTAAAATTAATTCCCAAAAAAAGTTTCAATATTTCCAAAGCTACTCAAAATCCATCACAACCATACAAATGCTCTGGTAAAAACTTTACTCTTATTATTTGTTTAGAGTGTTAAAAGATTCCATAAAGAGAATACGGTGTTCAGGTGAAATTAGTGATGCAAGAATTCCACTTATTCCTGGGAGGTTTGCACAATCAGATGACATATTGCAGTACCACAGAAGAGAAATTGCATAACAGAAATGTGCTAAATGCTGCTGTTGGGCTCTCTTCCCTTCCTTAATAACAAAAGTCTTGAGCGCCTCGAAGGGCAATTGTAACTGCTAGGAAAGATGTGTGCTAATTATCTATCCATCTTCTCTTTTTTAAGTTACCAGTACTACATTTCCATCTTAAACAATTAGGGCCAAACTTTACAAATACTTTTTATGCCTGTCTGCCTGCTCTTTTTTTTTTATTTTTTTTTATTTTTTCCCCTCAGCTTTCCAAAACTTGTTATTTTCTTCGGTTTTTTTCCCTTTCAAGGGAAGAGTGAGCCCCAACACTAAACAGCACCTTCAGCTGTGCGACTCAGCCTGCCGGGGGGAATGCCAGCCTCGGGCAGACCCTCTAGAAACAGGGAAAACTGAGACATGAGGAAAGGGCGGAACACAACTGATTCTAGCGAAGTGAATGACAGAGGAAGGGAAACCAAATCTAATCAAAGCAAGTCCCTAAATTTAAATTTCAGTCAGGAAAAAAATCTGTGGGGAAAAAAAGCGCTGTTCTTTACGCAAATTAGCTCTGCCACAGGACAAGAATTAAGCAGACAAAGCCTGTTGCAGAGCCACCTTCGGTGCCTCCTCCAACACCTTTCAGGAGGTTTTGCACATACAAAACATGAAGTTTGTTGTTAAACCACGCGCATTTCCAGGCAGTGACACCCGCCCTCGTTCCCTCCCAAGGCACGCTGCTCGTCGCCCGGCGCACCGCAGCCATTTTGCAGCCTCGAGTCACTTCAGCTCACACTCCTTCAAACTCCTTCCCAGCCTGGGGCTCGGACATTACACCCAAAGTGACAGAAAAAAAAAGAACACGGCACAAACTCACTGATCGCCATGGAAACAGCCAAGCACCAGGCCCAAGCACAGGGGAGAGCATTCCTTTTTGCCGTGCCTTTGTGGCACACAGGCTGCAACCCCAAGGCAGCCCAGCTCCTCCTCGGCACTCCTGATCGCTGCCCGCTCCCGACTCCTCCTATGGCATTGAGGCAAGGGAAGGAAGAGGCATTTTTCAGTGGAATCTCTCGTAAAATGCTTTCTGTGGCTGCCTCTGGCAGATGCTGTTTATAATATGCCACTTCCCTAAAGTCATAATCTTACCTTAAAGCCTCTTGCTCTCCCTGACAAATTTATACTAAACTGGATTGTGGTTAATACAGCTCAGGTTCTCTGTGTTGTTTTGCTTTATTGTCTCTAGGGTTGGTTTATCCTTCATATTTGCCTCTCCTAATACAGCCACACAGAGAAAGACATCAACATTTCTTGTGCAGTAATCTCCCAAATCTCTTTCTTTCGTCTCTTTCCTTCTTCACTATGCTGCATGGTTTTGTTATTTAATAGGTTACATTTTTTTGTTTTTTCTGTTCTGTTCTGTTCTTTTGGTTCACTGTTCCTAGACTTTATATTTTACATCATGTACACTAAACTTTGTTTTATTTACTGGCCCAGACATTTAGGAGATGCCTCTAACTCTGAAGCAGCTTATGTTGCTCCTCATTACATAAGGCTGCGGGCTAGTAAAATGTCAAACATTACAATTAAGTCGTTTTTACTGCTTTGGCGAGCCTACTTAGGTTTTAAATGCGTTTTTCTGCATTTAAGTAGCTTACTGATAGGGAAGAGGTGTGCTAATGTCTTTACAAACAATTGGACGGTGAAGGTATGGGCGTTGACCTCTTTGGAATGGGTCTGAGTGTCTCTGCTGGCTTTGGGCAGCAGGTTTGCTGCAGAGCCCAGGCAGGCTGGCTCTTGATACAGACAAGTGCGACTGCATGAGCCTGAGTTGCTGAACTTTGGGGTAAAAGGACAGCTTCAAGGGAGGCATATGTGGCAACAGCATAACCTGCGCTTTAGTAACTGGATGATACAGAAACATCTGCTACCTGAGGAGGCGAGGGGAGGCATGTGCAGAGCCAGCTGCACCAGCCTGTGCTTCAAGCTTTGCTAGATGGAAGTTAACTGCCTCTTACCGCTCGATTGCATCTGATTCATGGGAGTCAGTCAGCAGAAGTCTGTGTGTGCTGGAAAAATGTAGACCTACATTTTGGTTAACATGCAAACAAACAATAACACCAAAGCTGGGCATGCTAACAGACACAAGACATCGAGATTGACAGCTTGAATAAGTTTCAGACTCACACTGATACTTTGCTTTCACTCAAAACTCTGCTTGCAAACTGCTCTTTAAAGTGGAATCTCAATCAAATTTTTCACTGATTTTTCACTAGATTTAAGTCAGGCTCTCTGACTGTGGTCTCTACCAGCACCGCTAAAGGTTTGCCAGTTACTGCCAGTAATGGTGATAAACTTAAAAGCTGGTGCTGCTTGCTCAGTGATCCATCAACGAATTACAAAAGTACTTAATCTGATACACGGTAAATCCAGAGTGAAAAAACCCTCCTAACTCAGTGAGCCTTCCTACAGTGAATAAAGATAAGCATGTGCAGGAGTCAGGTAAAATCCACGTTACCTTAGTATGTTCCAAAGGCAGACAATGAGCTATGTGAAAACTCATAGGGGCTACAGCAAGAGTTTACATCCAATTATTTTGAATCCTGAAATAATATCCATCTTGGCTTTAAATGTATGTGGTAGAAAGAGAGACAAGTTTAACATAGTAATTCTGGACTTAAGTAGCCTTTAAAGGAGTGCATTGGGCCTTAGTTCCTGCACTGTTTCTAAGGTGAGAACAAAAAGACTCTTCTGTTGCTTTAACTCTTGTTTTTCACACTGAGAGTTGGTAACCAAAGGGCTGGGGAAGCAGGTAGCTCTTGTCTCTGCAGGTGATTTTGTGGAGCGGGGGGAGAGTGCTGGCTGTCCCCAGCCACTGTGGTTCTGCAGGGAAGGCTGGATGCTCATGGAGCAAAAGGAGCTCTTCTCACTTTTTTCTTCTCACAGCTTCTCCTCCTATTGGTGTACTTTTTTCTGGCATAATACTTCAGCAGTTTATGGTATCACAGGACTTTTTTATTAGTAGTATTGTAAAGAGTTGAAATGGACATCGTGTATCCAGGCCTGTAAGAATGTAAATCAAAATATCCCTTTTCTTACCTTTTTATTTTCTTTCAAGAATTGTGAAGTTATGGGTCTCTGTTAGAGTAAAAATAATACTTATTACAACACAAAATGGAAACATTCCAAATAATTATAGTAGGACCATCCCATGCTTTTATCTCTAAACCCTTCTTTTTCTCACCTGCTGAATGTGAATGGCTGTCTCAGCAGATGACAAAAAAGTATCACTAGGACAAAGTCCAGGTGTAGGGCTGAGGGTCTGTCCCTCTGCAAATTCAGAGTTTCTTATCCACCTCTGTATTCCTACAAGAAAATCCAACTGCCTAAATGAGCTGAGCTGATGAAATGATAACAAGGGATGAAGAGCTGGTCTCTAGATCATCATGTTGCCATTCTGAAGGTCATTTATGGATTTTGGCAGACAAAATACACAGGGAAAAAGCATAATTGAAGATTGAAGTCTGATGGAGTGCTTTCATTTGGCTCTTTGTGATTCAAAGAGCTTTCCATACTTGTTCCCTTTTTACTTTGAAGTGTCAACCCAGTTCAAAATGGGCTCTGGGACTTCAAGGGGCTTACAACCTGATGTGACAAGTTCCACATACAATTAAAAAGATATATTGACATGTGCAATCTTTGCTGTGTGTGAAAATAGAGATTTAACAGTAAATAACAAAATGTGTTGAGTGTTGTAGGGGATTCTCTCTCTTTCCATCAGCTGCTTGGGAGATTGAAAAGGGCTGTGAAAAGCAAGGAAAGAAAGCAAGACAAACAAATGTTTCACAGTGCTCAAAGTCACAAGCAACTATGCTGATGCCATGTTGAAAGTATTTCAGCCAGAAAACCTTCCCCTGCCTTATTCTCCCAGCTGCATTTTCTCTTGTGAAGGAGAAGTTTACTCTACAAGTTATCAGAAAAGCAAACAAACAAGGAAGTTTACACAAAAATCAAGGGGAATGGAATGATAGGACAATGACAGAAAAAAACAAAAGCAAGGAAATACACAGATAAATGTCAAATGCATCCCCTGGACCCTTCCATTTGTTTTACAACAGCTAATTTAAAAGACTCCTCCTTCCTTACTTTCAGGATGCCTCCTGCTGTGTCAAGGTTTGAAGGCATTCAATACTATTTACTTTTAGTACCTGGTGTGGATTTCACTAGCACTAATGGATTCACATTAGGGGTGGGAGAAGACCCTCTTCACAAAACTTCTGGCGACAGGACAGAAATTGACCTGGTGAAGAAATCTATGATCCTGTTTTTAAGACTCAATTTTGCCACAAAATTCCTTCACAGACCTGGATGATAATACTTCATCTTTTTTCTGCTTTAGCTTCCTATCTCCATAACAGCAAGATAATACATTTGCTTGGTCTTTGTGGGTGAGATTTTCAGTATCACTGAGAATTAGCTTGAAACAGAGAGTAAAATCTCCCTGGATTTCAGCAGGAGGATATTATTTGTATGCTTTCATTTGTATGCTCAGGTTTTCCCCAACCGTCTGTCTGGATCATAAGTGCTTTGGGTCAGAGGTATTCAGTGTATGTATTTCAGTGTCTGTGTTAACCCCAGTTCACACAGTGGAGCTCTGATTTTGCATGAATGCACCAAGCCCCAGTGAGTAACAGTAATTGAGTGGGAAGTGTGGGCCACTGTCTTTCAGCCAGGAACCTGGGGTACTTGTTTGGGTTGACTCTGAATCAAAGGCAGATAAATTTAGCCTTGGATTCTTTCATTTTATTTTTTTTCAGACAGGATCCAACATGCAAGCATGGACTAGGCAAATTCCTCTACTATTTTCTGAATATTAGTGTGAAAAATGGGAACAGCTTTATTCATGAACAAAATTAATGGGCTTGGGATGTTATTTTCAAATTGTTGTAAAAAGTGTTTCATACCAATGCTTCTTTTACAATTTTTTTAATTGCTCAGTAATATTACTTTTCTTCTTTAGTGAAAGGTCACACAACTGTATACTGTCTCTTAAAATCAGTGAATGCATAATGGCTTCTTCTGCTCTAACAGGAATCATTAAGTAAATTCATAAATCAATGAAGCACACCAGTGCATTACCTTAATTATCATTTTTGCTCAGATGGTTGGTTTATGTAATGTAATTGTTTACCATGTCTGAGTATTAGTCCAGAGAAGCTTGGCTGGATCTTCATTTCAAAATCTATTCTAATTTCTTAAGTGTTTTTATGAAAGTAACAAACACTAGGCTATGGAGTAGACTAAAGAAATTCAGTTAAAGGAAAAATACACCCCTCCTCCCCTCCTCTTTTGGCATTTGTTATGAGATAATTTTAAACATTCTTGTCATTCTGTGTGTTTTCTTAGAGATGAATTCTATCCTTAGATTTGTCAGTTAAACCTCCATAACAGTTTTTTAGGCACTACAAAGCATTACATGTCATTTGATAGGCAGAGTTTATGAGTCACTTTTCAATTTATGTGTTGGCCTCAACAGCACCACACTTTGGGTATTAGACACAACCAAACAGAAAATGGTAGACATTAATAGCATGAGGAGCACTGACATTTTTCTTTGAAATACAAGGAATAATGGGTTAAGATGAAATACTATGGAATTCATTTTCTTGAAATAATATTTTTCCTAGCTGAGTGGTACAGAATAGCTAAGTGTTTAACAATCATGATTTATGCTTCTAGCAAAATCGAGAGCTTGTCTCAGAAATAAAGAGATTAAAATCCCTTCAACAACCATAATTTGGATTATTATTTATTTCTCATGTTTTTAGCTTTTGGGGTTTGTGTTTTCACAGAGAAATGAAACTCCCATAATATGATAACCTTGGGCAGTGGGGTTTTCAGAATAAAACAGAACTAAGAATATCATGAAGTCCCTGTGATGGGATTTATAAGCGCCCAATGGCTTGGATGAAGTTAACTCAGGCAGCAAATTAGGGCCCTGCTCAGGGTATTGAACAGCAGGAAGTGAGGATATTCCTCAGCCAAACAGACTTTGAGAGATATGAGTCAAAGACCAGGATTTCAGGGGAGCATAAAGGGGAAATCTGGGCTGGAGGAGGGAGGCTGAGAAAGGCTGTACATTTACAGTGTAGAACAAAGAACTGTATTAGATGAACAGATCACCTGGCTGAGAATGAGCTTTGCATTTATCCCTGAAGACAGTATCAGCACAATTCTTTTGTATCCCTGTAGTCTCTCAAATTGGCTACAGTAGGACATTTCTGATTTTCAGACCTTCAAAGCTGAATGGATTGAAAAGAATCTGTGACTTTTCTCACCATGTATTTCATAACCTACATATTCCTTCAATGACCAGGCATGAGAATGCATATTTCTGTCCCATGTCTTCTTTTGAGTAAAGAGTAAAAATGTCTTTAGTTTATTTTTATTACATACAAGATGTTTAAATGAGAAGTGCTATCTAAGTTTCTAATTAATGTTAACATGAGCCACGTGTTTATATCAGATACAGGTCCCCTGAAATCTGTATCTCCCCATATGTGGTACAATCTAAAGCCAATAAGTAGGTAATAAGACAATCATATGAGCTTTGCCTATTTACAACTGTTATTAAAGTAATTCAAAAGCAGCAGTGAGGACAAGAAGAATATATGAAACCATATTGCTTTATAAGTGTAAGAAAGCTGCTGCATAAGATGACTAGAACAATAAAATGTCATGTTTAATCACATCAGGGCTAGGTCCACCAAAAATCAGTGGAGTTTCATCACAAATTACTATGGTTATGTCTTACTGTGTTCAGATTATGTGTATCTTGCAGCTTTGCTGCAGGCTGTGAATGACCAGTGGTGTACAATTTATTTGTCTATGTGAAACTTGTGAAGCACTTGTAAAAGTGTTCTTACTATTTTTAATCATTTGTGGGAATCTGTAATTAAAATCACAATCAGTTGCTGATGTGCTCCATGTAATCTTAATTTGGAAACATGCTATCATTAATTGTGTTTTGCTAGCATTAGGAAAGAAATCTTTTCAGCAACCAAATCATATATATCAAAATACTTGGGACTAAAATAAAATAATATCCCTTTTGAGCTTCTGAAAGCTAAGGGGGTATTGTCTGCAGATTTTCTTATACCTGTTTTTGCTGTGTATTACTATAAATTAATCTTCCATACAACTTCTCTGAGAAGTATCTAGACACACCTGGGCCTCCAGAAAAATAATCAGCATCAATCCAGCTCTCTTTTGTCTAGATATAAGGTTGTACAGCATGTCTCTCAGCAACAGCACAGACCTTTTTTCCCTTTCATGTAGGGAAAATTTCAGTGAGTGGTATTGTTCATAAGACAGAGGAATTTCTAAATTTTTAGGAAACACACAGCAAAAGGCATGTTACAAAAGGTAATGTTGTGAAACAAACAAAACATAACAAAAGCTGCACAAAACAGAGAAAACATGGTGAGTACTGCATTTTCAAGTGACACTTTTGGTTGTAAATCATTTGTTGTCATCGTATGTCAACCTAATCCATTCATTGACCCAACTTAAAAAGATGCAAAATGCTTAGGACTTGGAAGAAGTTGAAATTTCATTGCAACTAGCATGAACACATTTGTTCGTATAATTTGTCTGCAAATTGAACAGTTCACTGTTTATCCTTGACCTCTATACCGCTTTTATCAGCAGAGATGGGTTTGGCTGTAGAGAAATGTGACTTCATACCATAAATTAACTACCTGGCTTTATGAGCAGCAGTTGCAATGATCTTTTTGGGGGCAGGGGGTATCTGTTGTTGTTATTGTGTTAGGATTTTTTAAAATATAATTATCTCTTGAGGACTGCAATGTGATCAGCCCTTTGCTGATCAATGTCATCAGTACTTTGCACTGATGAGGGCTGTCCAACAGGACTTCTGTTCTTGGGTAGTGCAGTTCAGGCCCACAGATTCAGCCTGCTGATTTACCATGTCAGAACAGATTTTCCCTCATCCTTTCCCCTGTTAGACTGCAGTTTTTTGTTGTCTGGGGGAGGCAGTTTCTCTCCCCAGTGAACCAGTCAGTGACATCACCGTTCTCTCAATGCTTCTGCAGCTCCCTATTGAGTCTAACTCTGCACCGAGGCTGGGAGAGAAATACACATTATCTATACTATTGCTGTTCCATCTAAGTAAATAGCCATGATCCTGGAGAAGGAAGTGAGAGCATGGCCAGTCATTGGTGCACTAGTGCAGGAAGACTGCACCCCCAGAATGCTGAGGTGTGTGTGGCACTGATACACAGTGAGTGGCACTGATAAGCAGCTGAGAACCTACATGGGAGGGAGTTTTCTTTGCACTGTGCTCAAAACAGGTCCGTGCCCTAAGGGCAAAGCCTGCTCTCCAGATGGAACATAGTGAGGTAACAAGGCTTCAGCTACAGACCAAACAGCCAAATGTCTTCTCCAAAGCTATCCTGATTTATTTATTTTTTACAAGGTTTTGATTAATTTT
>VYZP01031655.1:0-21406 GCA_013400635.1 Hypocryptadius cinnamomeus | reverse complement strand
AACAAGTTAACTGGAAGAACAAGTTGAACCAGAGACTATCCTCAACAAAGAGCACTTCAGTAAAAGAAAAAAGGCATAAAAACTGGAGACAAGAAAGGATAACACCACATTGCATAAAACACCGTCTTATTTTCCTAAGCACAAAATTAGGATTACTTATTATGCCTATACTCATAAAAGTTGGATATTCTGCAGCTGATAAAACAAGGTATGACCACTACAATCACCAATTTCCAAGGTCTGAGGTGGCTGTAAAATACTTCTGAAGCTTTTATTGTTATTATTTTAATAATCCTGGATGCAGACTCAGAGGACAAACAGGATGTTATTTTTCATGAAAGGGGCCAAGGAGAAGGGACAATAAATTCATCTGCTTCAAAAAGTGAACGGAAACTCCCCTTGCACATTGCACATGTGTCCCACCATAGACCAAAAGATGCAAAAGGGCAGAGAAAAGGACCTTCTACCACCTCCTACAATGAGCTATCAGTGGGACCATGTGCATTATCTTGTTGGGAGAATGTGGATGCCTGAGTGAGAGTTTTGGCCAGTCTTTTCAAGGCAAAGGGATCTTGACCTGCTTGCTAATATAAAAAAAGGAAACCAGTCCAGTATCACATATACATTTCACCTTTACATGGCAAAAGTTATCAATGCCTCTCTTATTGTTTCTCTTGGAGGATCAGTGATGATGCTGTGAACTTGCAAGTAGCATCACTTAAACAAGTAATTTGTCCAAGTAAAATTCATTAGAGAGGTAATGTCCACATACCTTTAGTTATAAATAGCTGCTCAGCAGCAGAGAGGCATTCAAAAAAAGTTTATGAAATAACACATTTCCTGGTTTGTTGCCTGAGGACATGTTAGCTAGACAGGCTTCCTTGTCTAAATAAAATCAATTGATGTCAGCTAGACAGGCTTTCTCATCTTAGCGGATGCAATTGTTGTTAGCTAGACATATTCCTAACTTTAATAATAGGAGTTGCAGTTGTTGAGTATTGTTTGTGGCAGGCTTGTCAACAAATGTCTGTTTAATTTATGAAAGAGAATTGTGTCAACAATGGGAATTTATTGTTTTCTACATTTCATGCCTTCTGGAGTCCTTGGTATATGACACGTTATGGGAAAGGACTTGTGCAAAACGCAAAGCTCTGAGTGAATGTGGGGTCACATATTTGCAACCACAAGCATTAAATGTCTTGAGCTGCAACACCCCTGGAGATGTTCAAGGCCAGGCTGGATGGGACTCTGAACATCCCAGTCTAGTGGAAGGTGTCCCTGACCACAGCAGGGGGTTTGGAACTAGATGACCTCTAAGGTCCCTTTCTGCCCAAAGCATTCTGTGATTCTATGAATTCAAACAGTCTCCTTGCAAGCCATGAGGTAGTGCTTTTCCTTGCTCACCTTTTTTTTGGTTTTTTTGAGTTATAATGTAGGTATTGAAGCACAAAAAGTTTTGAGCTTTCCAGGATCGCTATAAAAGAGCAGAAAGTTGCAGCATTTCACTCAGAAAATACTATTAGAAAACTACATTTTTCTCTATGTTGTCTTGGTGAATTCATTAATAATTTCAGGAACCCCAAAACTGCATCTCTCAATGAAATTGCTGATGGCTGAGGGTATTTTGGCAAACTCTTCACAGGCTGAGTCTTTCAGCTCACTACTCAGGCTATGATCACATTTCTTTGTTTCTGTTGGAGCTCTCTGACATTTTGTCCTCTGATTGCCCAGATGTGGCAAAGGAACCACTGCACAAAACACAAAGCAGAAAATAAGGAGTGAGAATAAAAGTGTGTGTTCCAATCTTTTCCTGTTTGTCAGTAATCTATCCTGGACCTCAAAAGATGAAGTGTTCTGGAGTTTTGTAGTCTAGATAAATAACCTGTGTCCAATTGAACTCTGTCTCAAAGGAAAAATCTATCTCTAACTTAAATTTTCATGAGGAAATGTCTCTAAATGTGACACACCCTGTCTTCTTATGAGATAGCCTTTATAGAAATGTCCCTGGTGGCCTACTCAACTCTGCAAAAATCATTACTAATTTCAAAATGTAGGTTATTAACGTGACAGAATCTTCTACTGAATAGATGTTTCTCTGCATAATTTCAATACCTCTCTTTTGGCTATGAAAAAGTAACTCCTTTTAAAATTTAGATATAATGATAGGTATTAAAGGAGAGGACCAGTTATGGTAATTTTGATAAGTAATAAAATATCATACCTTGTGTATATATTGATTAGCTTTCCTTTGTTGTGGTACATACAGATCATGTTCAATATGTCTTGTAAGACCCCTAACAAAGCAACAGCTGAATGTTTTAAATCCTCTAATACATTTAACTTCACAGCCACCTTGACAGGTAGGGAAATGTTATAGTGCCCAAGACCTATGTAGCTCTTCCTACCTGTACATACCTCACTGAAACATCTACATAAATCCAGCCACCTTAGGGTCCTCCCCTGGGCAGTGAAACACAAGCATTGTTGGAGTCAAAGTCACCCTGAGTGAGTTCTTAATTTCCTAGTCAGGCCACCTCACCAGGTACTGAAGAAGGATGGTGAAGGTCATCATTTAAAGGACAAGACCTAACAATTCAAGACAAGACCTCATGAGCATGGAGAGGTTGAAAAGAAAGTGTCTGCCACACTGTCCTTGCAAAGTCATTGTGATGCCAAGATGTGCTGACTGGCTCAGACATTCAGCCTGCTTACCACCCACAGGCTTACCACCTTGTCAAAAAATCCCTCTGAAGTCTGAGACTAACAGAGACAGGCCCTGAAAGCAGATCTAGCTTCCAGCAATCCATCACCATCCAGGTCAGAGCTGTTTGCTCCTCTGGAATGGGTTAGTGTTTTGTGTTTTACATCCCCATGTTATAACTGGTAGCAAATGCTGACTAGAAATGGTCCGTAGCACCAGGAAGGGAACAGCCCTCGGTGAAAACAATGGGTTTGTCATGACAACCTATGACAGGAAAAAATCCAGGAGTGTTTTTCAAGAAACATTTATTGAGAAAATTTCTTTTATTTTAAAATATGTTTGGGAGCGTTGCAGGGAGTTCTGGTTCTTTTCAAGGATTGTCTGATATAGTAGAAATATACAGAAAGCGAGAGGCAGGAAAAAAAAAATCACATAGAAAGGGATAGATAGACACAGTTGTAAGTAGTAATGTGAGAATATTCTTGTATATGGCACCATCATTTCTCACAGCAAGACTGTCTGACCAGATGTGGGTGGAAATAGAAGGAAGGAGGCAGAGAACATGTGGTGGGTGAGGGAATCCAGGTCTTTGAGGACAGTCTGTTAAGTGCTGGTACATGTATTTCTGTGGGAGTGGGAGGAGCTCCTATTGTATTTCAAGCTGAGAAAAGAAACCTTATACCAAATTATCACTTTCAGTAAGTGCAAGTTCAGCCACTTCTGAGAAGGCAGTAAAACATTCCCAGGGAAAGTTTCTTTGCACTCCTGCTTGATTTCAAGAGCTTTCTGAAATTTTGAAAATTATTAATAGTGTCAGGCATAAATAGGTGCCTGGGAAGAAAAGGAGTTTTCCAAGGAAAATATATGTAAAAA
This sequence comes from Hypocryptadius cinnamomeus, assembly GCA_013400635.1. NCBI lineage: Eukaryota > Metazoa > Chordata > Aves > Passeriformes > Zosteropidae > Hypocryptadius > Hypocryptadius cinnamomeus. The sequence continues at coordinate 17,832 of VYZP01031655.1, read as the reverse complement.
TGATCTGACCTCCTTTTTGCGGTTTTGCTCAGACAACGAGAAGACACCATTCCTACAGGGAGGAGCTGAAAGGAGGGTTTTCCCTGCACAGACCTCTGTTTCAGGCTGAATTTTCATGCCCGTGTTGTTTTCCCTTCTGGCAGTAAACCACTCAGCTCAAATGATCATACACCCCTGTGCTGAGGGACTTGAATGAATAGGAAGAAAAAAGCTCTTCATGAAGCTTTGAAATGGCAAGAGGGATCAAATGAATATTTTCATTGGCATCAGCTAGTCCCCCTTTGTTCAGAGCAGGAGCTTTGAGAGTCCAGTGCCTGGAGCATCACAAAGTCACAGACCAGCACTTGGAGATCACCAAGGTGAGGGAGAATATTGCCTCTTTGGATTCCCAGACATTCTTTAAAAGAAATAAGGAACATACACAACAAATTTTTTTAATACAAAAAGTTGCCACCAGCTTTTTGTATTCAAAATTCTGCCCCATTCAAAGGCTTAAGGCAGATAAAACCCCTCACCTGATAGGAATAATTTGCACAAATCCAATCTTTGAAGCTAAGAATAATTTTGAACAAAATTCTTATTAGGAAACATGTAACAACACCACAGCTGAGTCCCTTGCAGAGTGAGAGCTGAAGTCTTTGGATCTCTTCCTCTGCCCACCAACCCCATGTGAAAAGCAGGATGAGGTTCCCACAAGCAACTCCAATTTCAATCCTTTTCAGACTTTATTTCTTCAATTCTGTGGCCTCCTGTGGTAGCAAACTATGCAGGCTGGCTACCAGCTGTGTGAAGGCCTGATTATTATACATTTTAAATTTACCTGCTGGCAGCTACATTTGCACTCATGTGCCAGAAGAATGGAAAAAAATAATGTAATGCATCTCAGTTGTAACACAGAGTTGCTATGGAGACAGGATGGGTCTGGAAAAGAGTATCAGAGAAGGGTCCTGCCAAAAAACTATCATGTCTCTCAGGAAGGCTCCCCAGAGGAGTGTTTCAATCTCAGTCTGGGAATCTCTCAGTGTGAAAAGTGGAGCAGGAAAGGAACAGATCGATCTGCAAGGATCCAGATTGGAATGGTCTGACTCTCACCTGCCCGAGCCATGCAGGATGCAGAGGAAGAGCAGAAGGATTGAAGGAGCAAAGAGACAGCTGGACATGGGTAGCTGTGGAAAAAGGAGCCTGTTGCCTAAGACCTTTTCACCAGTTTCACTAGCTTATGCTTCTGAGGAGTTTAGTACTAAGCACTTTGGGTTTCACTCAAAGCCTGCTAAGTCAATGGGAATCACTCTAGTTTTCTCTGTGTTTTGGACTGAGTCCTTTCAAAACAAGCAGTGAACAGAAACATAGGCTTTCTTCTTCCCTGTGGCCAGGATTTTCAGCATACCTCAACTTTTAGGATCATGAGTGAGTTTTCCAAAACAATTTCCCTGGGAATGAAGAAATGACCACAAATGGCTGAAATACCTGGGCTCTCTTCAGGTGGTTCCCTGGCCAAGACAGAGAGACTCCCTGCAGCCTCACACTTTGCCTGGTGATCACGAGACAGGAGCAGACAGGCTGGCAGCCAGCACTGTGGTTCTCCAGCACAACCAGGAGCAAGCACAGCCTTACAGGAGCTGAGCTCTGCTCACCCACTGGCAGCTGCCTGACAGTGCACTTCACCTGCATTTAGGAAGTTCAATAAATTTCTGAGAATCTGGACTTACCCAGCTGGTTTTGTTTGTCTATGATTATGGCCAGGTTCTCCCAGTAAGATCTTCAGGTAGTTGAATTCCTTCAAAGGTCTTGTCCTGGCTGTGAGTACTCTGAATTTTGCCAGCTCTGCCCCAGCACTCAGGCAGCATTGTTTATTTTCTGTGGTAGCAGAACACCAAAGGGTTGAGTTTTTCACCACATGCTGGAGCTGGAGCCCTGAGCACATTAGCTGGCTGGAAGTGGTGTTGAGCCTACTGAACATAAAGGTGTGCAGTTGTCTTTTAAATAAATTATCTCCTTAATTAAATTTGAGATTAGATTTATTACATGGGACATTAGTCAGAAAAGATCCTGAAAAAAGGAGGTTTTTTTGCTTTCACTAAATCTTGGACTGTTGAGGTGTTCTTGTGTGTGGTATCTCAAAAACACCTTGGCTAGGTTTTGATTTTAAAAGAAATACATTTAGAGAGGCAGAAAGTGTGGCAAATGTTTATATTTTGCTTGCCTTTTATTTGAGTTCCTCTAATTCTGAGAGAGGAAATAATTTTTTGTCCTCAAGTGGAACAAGTCTTTTTATGTCATTTGTGTTTTCTAAGAGGTAATTTTCTGTTACTTGTTATCAGTTATATTTTCCAGCTCACAGTGTGTAGATAGTTCATTTCCCTTTTCCAAAGGACCTCCCTAGGTGTTTTAACATCTGCAGGAAAATGGGCACAATAATTTCTGCATCATGGGGGAGGTTCTAAGGGGACTAAAGTAAAATAAAAGAGTATCCAGTCTGCTTGGAACCTCTTATATAAAACATTTTTGCAATGAAAATTGACAAATTGTCAAAACCTTTTGGGGAGGAGGCCATTAAGTTTTTTTTTAATTACTTGAATTTTTGTACTTATTAAAAAAATAAAATCTGATTTTATTTTCCACAGTCAAATTTTAAGCCAAGTTTCCAGCTGCAAATGATTTTTGCAAAACTTATAATGGAAGATAATTGGAAAAATAACAATAAAAACAAAAATTAACAAAAACCAAACAATAATAAAAACCAATATATCCCAAAGGCATTTAAACACAGCATAGGTATTGTCACAAACTTTTATTTTGCTTATCCCTCTGTAACAAAGAAGTAGTCAGAATGTCTTTGCATTATGACACAGGATGAGAAAAAAATGTCAAAAATCTCACAAATTTTTCTGAGACAGAGGAATTGTCCCCACCTGACCAAATCTGCCCAAGACTTGCAAATCACATCCCTTCCTCTGACTTCCATGTTCCATTGGCACAGGGTGTGCTTCTCTCCCTGATTCTGCACTGCAAAACCCAAAAAAGCCACACCCATGTGGTGAAGGACCCTCAGCTTGGTGAGAGCTGCAGGAGCACAGCTTAGTAACTGCTGTAGACAGGAATAAGGCTGCTGGGCTGCAGCTCTGTCCAGCACCAGTGACTAAACCTACAAAAAGTGGCTCTTTGTCACACAGCAGCCAGCCCAAGTGGGGGCCACACACCAGCCTCAGAGACATGGCCTCCTGGAGAGGCCTTGGAGTGTTCACTCTCCCTGGCTCCTTACCACTGCATGTCCTCTGTTTGTAGTTCTGTGCCTCCATTCAGAGTTATCGGTGGGGCTCTGCAGCTCATGTTAGTGACATTTGTACCCGGTTTTCAAGACTCTCACCAGCTCTGCCAGACTGCTCCTGCTCCTCTCCAGCTCCCTGAGGGACAGCTCTGTGCAGACTGCTCAGAGCAGGACACAGAATCATAGAAAGTCAAGACTGGAAGAGATCTTCAAGATCACCCAATCCATCTGTCTACCCAGCACTGCCACTGTAAGCCCTGAACCACTGAACGAAATCACCAAGCTCCAGACGCCTCCTAACACCTCCATGGTGTCATTCCACCACCTCCCTGGGCAACCTACTCCAGAGCCTGGCCACCCTAACAATGAAAGTGGTTTTTCTAATATCTAACCTGCATCTGCCCTATCTCAGCTTAAGGCCATCTCCTCTTGTCCTCTCCCTGCAGGCACGGCAGAAGAGACTGGCCCCCACCTCACTACACTCTCCTTTCAGCCAGCTGTGGAGAGTGATGGGGTCCCCCCCCAAGCCTCCTCTTCTCAAGACTGAACAAATGTAGCTCCTTCAGTTGTTCTTCATGTTTTCTAGTCCTTTTGTGAGACTTCTGAGGTGCTTCAGCACCTCGAAGTCCTTTTTGAAGTGAGGGGTCCAGAACTGAATGCAGCAGCACTCCAGGTACAGCCTCCCCAGTACCAAGTAAAGGGAGACAGTCACCACCCTGGTTCTGCTGGTCACACTGTTCCTGGTAGAGGACAAGATGCTTTGGCCTTCTTGTCCACCTGGGCACATGCTGGCTCATGTCCAGCTACTATTAACCAGCACTTCCCAGGCCCCTTCTACCAAACAACTCTTGAACCAGTCTCCCCAGGCCTGCAGAGCTGCATGGGTTTGTTGTAACTCAATGCAGGATCCGGCACTTGGCCTTATTAAACCATGAGCAAGGCTGCTCTGACTGTCCATCTGCAAGATTATGTTCTCCACGGCTGTGATTTAACCCCATCCAGCAACTATGTACCACACAGCACTCGCTCAATCACTCACTCACTCACTCACTCATTCACTCACTCACTCACTCATTCACTCACTCCCGTCTGCTTCACCCCGCTGGGATGTGGAAATCAGAAAAAAAACCCCATGTTTTTCTGGGTTATCTGAGTTCAGATCTGAACTCTTATCTGAGTTCAGATAAGAACAGTGTAAGAATTGAAATGTACTACTACTACTACTACTAGTATTGTAAGGAAAAGGAGAGAGAAGGGGATTAAAATGCAAAAGAAATAAGTGGTGCACAGTACAAGAGCTCATCACTGTCCCCCATCAGTGGTCAGCCCCTTAGCCAATTCTCCTCAATTTATATACTAGGCATGATGTTCCATGCAATATCCCTTTGGCTAGCTCAGGTCAGCAGTCCCAGTCATATTCCCTCCCGTTTTCTTGTGCACTTCTCAAAGGTAGAGCATGAGACACTGAAAAGTCCTTGATCCAGGATAAGCACTATCAACAACCAAAACATTAATGTGTTATCAACATTATCCTGCTGAATCCAAAGCACAGCATTGCACCAGTGCAGGTGAAAAAATGAATTCTGTTCCTGGAACCAGGACACCCATGTTAATGGCTGAGGATTCCAAAGAAGATTGGGGTCTGTTTTGATTTCCTCAAAAGTGAAATAGAGAGATTTCACATTCAGACTTTTGAGTTTGCATAGGCAGAAGAGGCAGATTCAATCCCCCCTTTACCAAAGGTGTACTAGTGCAGCAACAGAGGTGAAAATTTTAAGAACTACAGTGACCATTTGCTCACCCAAAGGAGACAGGAACTCTCCACAGGGTGTTGATAGAATCTCACCCAGTTCACAGGTCCAGCTGCAGCAGGGTGAGCACAATGGCTGGATTGCTGGGAAAGGGAAATGATTATCTGAAAGAAAGGGATGCAGAGGACAGCTCAACCATAGCTTTCCTGTAAGACCCTGCATCCTTCTTTGGAGATGTTGAAAAGTAAGCTGAACAGGGCCCTGAGGAAGCTGCCTGAGCTGACCATGCTCTTAACACAGTCAGTCAGTCAGTCAGTCAGTCAGTCAGTCGCTGGAGCTCCAAATATTTCTTTCAATCTGAATTTTTGTCTGATTCTATGCACGTACTGCAACACCAGATGCAGGTGTCACACCAGACAGAAAGAAATAGTGAAAGTCAGGATCACTTTCTCTGACTGAGAGAGAAAAGAATGACCTGTGGAAGTCATGAATCCAGTCATATTCTTAAGCATCATAGCATGGCCTGTGTGACCAGTGATGATTCTGAATACTTATAGATAAGCCCAGACAAACCATAGTTCACAATACAGGATATTTTTTTTTTTAGTCAAAAAACCAACCAAACAAAAAAACAAAAAAACAAAAACCAAAAAAACCAAAAAAACCCAAAACCAAAACAAAGAAAACGCCCCTGAAGCTTGATCCAATCTCCTGGGAACTGAATTTGCTTCCTTGACTTCACTGGTTGTGTGCAAGATTTTAAAGCTCCCATCAAACTGACAACCTGAGGGATTTATTCATATATTCCAGGACCTAGAGAAACTGTAACGATCAAATTTGGTTCCTTTCTAACATATGCCATAAGACTACCCTTCAATCACTTCTGTAGTGACAAAGCTGTATCTTCTGGAAAAAGCTCTGACACTTAATGGAAGGACCACAAAATATTCCTCAGAGCAGAGGTGACGGAGACAACTGAAGTCCCTGCCAAAGGTACCAATCACTACAGCAGTGGCTGAGAGCAGCTAAGCTACATGGGATGAAAGGATTTCTGTTGGACCAACCATGACTCTGGAAGCAGAGAGCTGTGAGAGAGAAGGCCAGAAAAAAGCCAGAGATGCAAAATATTGAATTTTGAAAAAATCAGGCAAAAAGCTTCTGGCACATTTGGATTTCTCAGTGAGGAAACCACCTCCTGCTTGCTTGTAGGAGGCAAGGAGACCTGGCTCACATTTCTGGCAAATAAATCAGATTGCACAAAGACTCTGCATGACTCTATCAGCTCCTCCTCCCAAAAGAAACATGACACAGAAAAACCCTGAATAGCTGCTAAACATTCAAGCCAAAGGAGCATGGGATTTCCTGCAGGAGAATTTTATGGTTTCTTTGCAGCATTGAGAGAATATTTGGTGTGGGCTGTCCTGCCAGAGGGGCCCATGTGACATAGAACTGCTCCTCAGAGCACACAGAAATCACAGAGAACACAGCTTTCTGCCTGTGGGTAGCTATGGTCACAGTGAAGAACACAAGCTAGGCACATGGAACTACCACATGTGCCACCACCAGCGAGTTGAGGCTGCTGGTAAGTGGCATTCTCAATGTGCAGCAGGGATGAGAAAGCAGTGCAGGAGCTTGCAAAGAAATTACCTAAAATCCTTAATGTGTGACTAATTATTAACATATTCAGGAAATATGGGGATGAACTTCAGATCCTTTGTGACGAATGTCCTATGTGGTGTTTCCTTCACTGTGCTGGGAAGAGAGAGAGACAAATGAGCAGTTGGGCCCAGGGTGAACAGGGATATTAATTAAGGAGATTGTGCCAGCCCCTTGAGGCCTGTAGATCCCTCTCTGGCAAGTGGATCAGTGTTAAAAAAATCACATATTGCCCCTGGTTTATGTCAATAATGTAAAGTGTGTAACATCATATTCTCCATAACATGCATCTAGCAGAAAGACAAGAGAGCAGCTGAAGCAGGACATGCCTGGAGTACCTCACCAGAATTTCACCAGCTACTTAAAGAAAACATATCTCTTGAGAAAGAAGGTATCATTTATTCATAATTACAGTAAGATATCTTTTAGCACTTAAGTCTCCCACATTTCATCTTTTTTAGCCATTCATATCCTTACTACATTTTTACATTGCATTGATATCTGACAGGGACAGGCAGGTTCTAGAGAGACAACATCCTTACTGTCCAGCAGGCCCTGTAAATTTGATGGATGGACATCAGCATCATGGGTTCTGGTTCCAAGCCAAATTCAACTACATCACACAGCTGGTTCAGATTGGTTAAGTGCAGTTAAAATTCAGATGCTTGCCCTACATCTACAGGTCATGGCTGAGAGTGAGATCTATAAAAAAAACCAGGAGATCCAAGTCACTAAAGTACTGAAACAAGTTCCCTACTGATTTCAATGGGACTGAAGTACCTAAATATTTCTGCTTCTAAACCTTCCTCCCTTTGTTCATCCCTGTCCCACCACGGGTAGTCAAAAACCAGAAACAGAGCATACATCCATTTTCATTGTGCAGTCTCCAGTTTCACTGATCACTTCTTTGCCTCCTAAGCTGCCTGTGGTCACCTGTAACCTACTGCATCTGCATGTCTGTAGTGCCTTGGGCCTCCAAGGAAGAGGAGCAATCATTCCAGAATATTTTTACTTCCAAGCAGATGTTTGCTTAGACAGTTTAAACCCAGAATGGAGGAATTCAGTTGGCTAAAGATACATACAGTGTCATCCAAGGGCTTGGCATATCAAGGCAAATGTGACAAAAACATATGGGAGACTTGCATCCTCACAGGGCAGCATCTGCTTGGGAAAAAGACATGAATTCACTAAAATGGTACCTGGTGCCTATATTCAGGCCATTGAGCCAGGCTACAAATGTCATCTGCAGAAGTAAAGGTTATTCCAGACAAAGACATTTGTCTGGAAATGTTAGATGACTTCCATCTTTACATTATGGGGTTATCAAGACATACCATAAATTCTGAAGATGAGGGCAAAAGACTTTCTTAAACTATATCCAAGCTTCAGGTACATCTTCTATGATTCAAGACTCACCAAGCAATTTAGTCACAAGTGCTGGAGGCAGTGTGGAGCTGGGCCAAGAAGTGAGGCCCCGTGGGGCAGCAGGATGCCTGGGGCCTCAGCAGCAGCAGGGGACTGTGTTGCCTTTCAGTAGGCACAGGCAGTGCCTGCAGCAATGCCTCTCGGGGCTCCCTGGCACACTCCATTGATGAAGGCTGTGTTCAAGAGACACACGGGCCAGAAAATTGCACTGGTTATCTGAAGGTCCATCAGCAGGGCTCCCTGATGGAGACATCATCCTGCAATTATGTGGGAGCACACATCTGGCTGCAGGAGGAGTGTAAGGGGGAGCCGTTTGGGAGTGTCTTTTTTAACGCAAGATACTCGAAAGATTTTGCGTCTGGAGGAATCAATCATCCCTTAGATGTTGGGCCATTTTCTTCAGAAATGAGCCTCCTCCCAGACAGGGGAAGGAGAGAGATGTTCCCTGTGTCATGAGCAGGGTGGGGACTCACAGCTCATTGGTGTTTGTCCTAGTTTCCCTAACACGTCTGAGTCAGGGAAGATCTGCTGTCGGAGAAAGTGCAGGCTGTAATAGGAAGGTGAAAATTCCTCTGTTTGCATCATTGCACTTTATTTCCTCATCTCTAGCAAATAAAAGCTGTTATGAAATGCTGTTTTTCCTTTCACCATCTGACGAGTTAATTGGGAGCCCAGTTAAATGCAGTACAAGACAAACCAGCTATTTGCGTCTCCCACTGTCTGACTCCCTTTCAGAACTGTTACATCACTTTTAAGTCATTTCCTTCCCCAGATGAGGCAGCTTCACTTACACCAAAGAGCTTGATTTAAACCAAACAGTCGTACAATAAACCAGACAGTCTCATTTTTGCTATCATTGGCCTCCAGCATCAGAGGGACTTCTTCAGACAGAAGCTGAAACTTCTTACAAAATGTCAAAATTTTTTCATAATCAAAACTTTAGGTGACAACTTGGGGCTAAGTATCATGAGCTTTGTGATCGTATTTTAAATGACAGAAAATCTCATTTGGTGTAGCATTGCCCAAGGCGTCAGATGGAAAGAGAAAAGAAAGTATTTCAATAACCATGTCACAACAGACTCTAAGTTCTCCCAACTTGATGATTTAGCCGTTGGATTTCTCCATAAACTGCCGATCTGTGGTATGAAGAAGCAGCATTTGTGGGTTTCCTTAGAGAAAAGCAGAAGTGCCTCACATATTATACTGTAACAGTGAATAATGAACATGCGACTCAACTCAGATATTATTCAGGAAGGAAATTTTCAGCAATTGTAGCCCAGGTAAAAACAGATCCATTGTTTTATATCTCAGACAGGGTGGATCAGATGAGATGGCTTTACTTTGAGCAGAGGAGAGACTTAGAAGAAGCAAGTGTAATTCTCCTTACTTTCTTTATGAAGTTTTATATATTACAGGAACCAATAAACCCACAAAACTAAAAAGTGCTATCATGGAAAACTGCACATGTTTTTTTACCTGTTGTCTTGAAAGGAGTTGAAAATAACCCAAAGGCAAACCTGGATCAGGAACTGTATCTTAGAAAAGTATATCTTCCCCTGACTGTGTCCCTAGTACACAGTAATCTATATTAGCAACTCTTATCAGAGCCATCATATGGCCTTCCACACCAATTCATGACCTAAGCCTCAGACAGCTCTGTGAAAAATCTTGTTCCTTTAAGAGAGTTATCCCTTGGTTTCTTTCAGGACAATGCCAGAACTCATGGATTTATTCTGTATAAATGAGAAATTCCACCCGTCATTAAACAGACATGGTCTGTAGAAGATAATTAACCACTTCTTACAGTTTATTCAACCCACAAAATTTGGGTCAGATATTGCTCACCACCCACATTAATTGCCCAGGACAGACTGACTGGTTTTGGACCAAATAGTGTCTCACAAGCACATAATATCCCTGGCATGGCATAAAAGGAAACAGAAACCTGAGAAGAAGAGAAAATTAGAATGGTGGGAAGAAAAACAGTTTTTTAACTGTGCAATGGACTTTGTCTGTCTAATGAATCCCCTTTGAAAACCACCCATAGTAATAAATTAGGATGTAATATATTGCAGATGGATCAACAGGGGCACACACATAGTCTTAAGTATCTGCCACAGGTGTTTGATTTTACATTTGACAGCAGGTCAAGGAGTAACCATGCAAGGACAATTGTGCTATAGCTTGCAGGGCTAAAAACTCGTTCTGGATTGGAAGGAAAACTAAGCCTCTTGGTCATTCTGTGGAGTGGAATCAGTTGATATAACTGGCTTTTGATTGAAAACATTATTTAAAATTTTGATCTGGACATTTTTTTCTGCGTATAATATTTAGAAGACTTCTTCTAAATAGAAGCATCATTGTGATTCAGTAACTTTAACATAATGTTTTACTTTCACAGAACAAAATATGCTGACAATATTACATTAAAAATATGTCTGGACCTGACCAACTTCTGTGAGGTCCTTCATGCATAGTCTGTCCCATTGGCTTGAATGTTGGATGGTCTCTAGAAAAAAAACTCAGATCATACAGTCTTTAATTGCATGAAACTTTTGGGGGTCTTCACCAGCAATTGTGAAGATATACTCAGTTGGTTTTTTTTCATACCTACAGATCAACCAAACCAAACACAAAAGGGTACACCAGAAAATATCCTGTTCTTCCAAAATATATTAAAAATCTACAGAGGAATAAAAAAAGAAACCACAACCCACATGTAAGGATGTTAGAGACATTTTCATTGAACCTTCTACCATTTGTCTAGATTCCTGCTGCTGTCAGTGTTCCAGTTTTCTACAGCCTCTCAAAGAAGTCTGGAATGATTAGCCATTTCCTGAGTTCCAGTCATGCTTCCTATCCATGTAAACAGTAAACTTCCTATCCATGTCTCAAGTCATTTAGCTTTATTGTTCCTCCCATCCATGTTTCTGTTTCTCAAAAAAACCCAAGCAAAGATGAAAACTCCAAAGCCAACTGCAGTAGTTTTGGGAATCTCCCAGTTCTTGCCTATATATGATGTAGCAAAGGGTATCTGTGCACCAGTCACCCCAGTGCAGGGTACACTGAAACAGAAAGGCAGCCCCTAGAACCTGAATGGTTTAAACTCCAATATGTTTTGCAATGTAAAAGGGTTTATTTACCCTCTAGTCCAAACAACTGCTAAGAGCCACCATTGGAGCTGGGATACTTACCCAGCTGGACCTGTGGTCTGACTTTTTCATTCTTACAGCTTATTCCTGAGTTTCTCCAAATGCTATTTACTGTGATCTTGGAGTAAAAAATGTGCAGGAAAGTCTTTGCTTGGCACCAGATATGAGTCTTGTTTATTTAAATTATTCCCTCCTAATTTGCAGCTGATGCTGCAGGTAGGGTCACACTGGAGCTGTTGTGGTCTCTAACATTTTGCTGTGTCTGGGACAGTACTCTGCAGACTGAATACTCTGGAATATCAGTGCCTTTCCGTTGCTGACTCTGGTCAAATGTCATATTTCTAATTGAATTTCAACAGCTGTGGTCTAGTGACAAATGTCTATGCTCTGCATTAGACCTGCTCATGACCTAAAACTGTGAGAGCTACAGCAGAATCTCTGCTAATAATAAACAGTATTAAATGTCAGCCAGACGAAACTGAAGAACAGAAAAAAGAGTAGTACAATGCAGGGAGGTTCTCTTTCCACTTACTTTTATTTTTACTGTATTTAGAGGACTTTCACAGTTTCTCTGCCTTAAGTAATACTTTTGAACATAGAAATTCACTTCTACGGAGTGAAGTTCGCAAGTCTTCCTACTGACTTGAGGAGAAGTAGGATCAGGACCAATGATTTAGTTTCTCCTCCTTACCAACTTTCCCTGCCTTAGTAGTGTTCTTCTACTCAGACATGTTTCTATTTTTGAGTCTTTTCTTCTCCACAGATCCCCACAACATGCTGAGGATAGGCTTCAACTGTATCCAACATTTTGCCATGAGAGGCGATTTGTTCTGCAAGCAAGGAAGAATGTTTTATTGTTCTGGCACTTTGTCTCTTTGGATATGGTTTAGAAATTAAATAATATGTTGAAAACATGCTTCAACAGAAATGAATCCCAAGAATCCTTATTTTTGTTTATTTTATTCAGTTATTGTGAGACTTCTAGCAAAGCTAACACCTCATAGCTTTAATGGAAGTCCTTGAATAAAAATGAAGATAGACAAACAGTATCCAGGATTGTCGCTACAGGCCAGAGCTTGTTGTAGTTCTACTGATTCTGTGGAGCACTTTCACTCTTTTAACTCTTTCTGTCCTTTGGTATTTCTGTGCTAAGAGTTAAGACCCGTGAAAATCAGAAACTGGCTCAGTAGATACAAGTAGTTATGAAGGCAGCTTACCTCCAAAAATTTTGCCTGCAGTTGCCCATAGCAAACAAAATTGCTTTCAAAAGTCACACCCCCAGACTCTGCCCATTTTTTCATGGTATGGAACAGAAAAATAGAGTTTGCCCCTCAAAGCTGTAGGTCAGTAGTTCCCAGAAAGTCTGTGGGCTTTTGTAAAAGGGCAAAAGTAAAAAAGATAGAAAATTCTATGAGTGAAGAACATTGTAAACTGCTGTTAATTTCAAACTTCAAATTTTCAAGCTATATAACCCTACAGTAACTATTTTAGGGAAGGTTAACAGCTATTTTTGGTATTTTTCTGGGTATTTCTGGAAACAAACAGTCTGGCTACTCTGTCAACATGGGCCACATTTGCACAGAGACAAAATTGAGACAATTATTTTTATGTGTTCAAAATAATGGAGAGGATTACACTGACAACGAACATCAGAATCCACAGGATCCATAATCATGAGCTTTCTAATTAAAGCCTTGTCTAAATGGAAAGAACATCCTCTGCAAAACCTTTCTCAGCTCACAAAATTTTAGGAAAATAAATGTACTAAAATACTCACATTTTGTGTAAGGACATCTTGAAAAGTAAATGGAACTGGAAAATTCATTCCAAGACTCAAGCACAAAAATTCTCAAGAAACACTTTCTGGTGTTAGGATGAATATCATTAACTCAAGTCACAAAAACATTAGTGTATCAACAACTGCACAAAGATGAGGTCTATCATTACTGGAGCCAGAATAAACCCTTGATTTTTGCATTCCTCAGTTCCTTCCCATGCACACAGGGCAAAATGCATTACAGGTAAAATGACGTACAGTGGTGACCTTAGTGACAACATCCCACAGAAATATTGCCTGGTTTCTTCCTTCACAGATTTCTTACCATTATTCTTTCAGACACCATGCTGTAAAATCATAGGTAATTGGAGGAAATAAAGAACATAATTTTCCATAACTGGAAGAAAAAATGGATAGCTTGGACTTTTTAACAGTCTGAGTGGAAAAAAAGTTTTAATGAGGGTGCAGAATGGGAACTAAAATTAAGCCAGTTATGCTCTTTTACCTGTAAGAAGAGGGAACAGTTAGAAATAAAGTCACAACCAAAAGAAGGTTGAGAAACCAAATGTGACATGCTACTGGTCAGAAACACTTACTATCCATGATTTTTGGTTTTACAGGATAAAATTCTGACTTAGTGAAACCAATGGCAAAATTTCTGCGGCTGTAGAGCAAGAGTTCATTCAAAACTCTGATGACTCATGAGTATATGTCAACAGGCAAATCACATTTTCATATTCCAAACTCAGATTAAAAACCTGATGCTGGTAAGTGATAGCTGTTTTCTTGAGTGATGCATTAACTGAATTGTTGGTGTTCACATCACATTTCGAATAACCTGTGTTTGTAGAGATGGCAGATAGAAAAACCACTTTCTCTTTCTATAGAAGGCCATTGTCTGGTTTAGAAAACTCTAAAGTTGGATGCAAATCAAAACTTGTGGTTTCAGTCCATCTCTGGCATATTTTGCCCTACCATTTCAATTCCCTTTCAACTAAGTACCTTACATACAAGGAAACACTGTCTAAATCCAGCAGCCTATTTTAGAGGAGTAATTCAATTCAAACCTTCAACAAAGTGAAATTCATGGCACTGAGCCAAATGGTGGTTTATTCATGCCTTCCTATCAGCAATCTATTTGAACTGCTTGAGACTGCCTGAATAAATTGTTGGCCCCTGCTGTTTGCCCCCGAGATCAGACTTCCCTCCTGGCAGCACTCAGGAGACGAGCCCCGCGGTGTTTTCTGCTGTGCCCACCGAGCCCTTCCTGTGCTGCGGTTACACCTGGAGCTCCCAGCCCCTCTGCACTTCACCTCTGATCTCTGTGTTCTCCTTGAACTGCTGTCCTGTGCTTTGACCTGTGCTGCTGGAGCACCTGGCTTCATTCACCTACCAAACTTTGTAATTACCCCACAAAAAATAATGCATTCTTCCTCAAAGCACAACAATACTGCACCACTTTTAACCATAAGCACTGAGATATATATTTGGTAGTTCACCAGGCAAAATGCCCCTGACCTTCCCAGATTCTGGGACCACCACCTCATCACAACTTTGTAAATTCTTCTGACTCTCCTTATCTTTATTTTATTCTCCTTTTGTAGGCTATTTGTGATTTACTTCTCTAGTGTTGGTGTGTTCCGTACATTTTTCCAGTGGCCACTTTGCTCCAAGCACACCATTGTTTTCTCAGACCAACCCTGGTAAATAAAAATATATGTGTGTATCTATGTGTATAGAATACAAGTATATTGTATTCTATAAGATTGTATCCAAGTATCTTTAAATAATGTGTGGATTTCAGACCAATGTATTTACTCTGCATTTTGTGTCCTCCAGTCTCTAGGCATTTAGAGTCTTGCTGACTCCCTCTTTTTATCAGGAGAGTTGCTGTCAGTATTTGTTGCAAGTCTACTTATTAACTTTGGAAAAAAACCACTCAGTTTAAGTGTTTTGCAAGACTTGCCTGCTCTACACCAACAATTGAGGTTGCCAGGTGCTTTTGTTTATTTAATTCCCCCCTCCTTTCTTTTTTCCCAACAGAAACTGTGGTGATTCAGGCTTTTAGAAAATACTTGGAAACATGATATTTTGCATTAAAAAATTGGCCATGCTCATATTGCCAGCAATGCATGTTTGAAGTATTCACAAAAAACACCGAAAAGTAGCATAATATTAATAAAGAAGTCTGCATTAAAACACTCTTTCAAGACCAGCCAGCTGTCTTTCTTATCCTGAAAAAAAGCCAGGAAACCCAGATGTGGAGCTAATCAAATTGTTCATTATAAATGAGATACCTGGCAATATTAGCTATTTTTTTTCCCTTAATGATTCAGAAAAAACCCAAGTTTTTTATATACTTATTTATTATTTGAGTTCATCCAATACCTTGTGGAGGCAACTGCTTTTATTGATTGTCTAGGCATTAGTCACTAGTGGTGTGACTTAACAAAGCAATGTCAGGACTGAGACGCTGTTGTAATACAGGATTTTCCACTGTGATTCTCTGTTATCTGAAGACAGATAAGAGGCAGACTATCATTTAGGAAAAACTTTTCCATAGGGAAATTTACTTACGTGGCCAATGGCTCTTCCTTTCTTTGGGATCTTGCAGCAGGTACCTAGCACAGGAGAGCTGCTGAAGCTGGGAGAAGGAGCAATGGCCCCAGCTGCCAGTGCTGACTGGCCATACACTTGTTCCCCAGATACTCAATGGACATACATGGAATTTACTTTTTATTTAGTCTGCCTGATTTGCACGCACAACATTGTCACTGCATTCCTTGAGGGGAAAGACCTGTGGCCATTGTGTTCTCCATCCTGGAGACCGATTTGCCAAAGCACTCTTATGAGTCTTGCCCATCAAAATGATACCCAAGGCATGAGTACAGCTTAATAACTTCAGGATCATAATGGTCAATGATTAGTCAGTCAATTAATTGACGGCTTAAACTAATATTTTGCAGCTCATTCTAAAGACTTGAGGGTAATCCTGAGACCATCTCCATCCAGCATATCTAGGAGAAAGAGGGAATATCAGGTGGCTCAGGGCATGAGGGGGACAGAAACCACTCTGAGGAGACAGACAGAGTATCTCAATAAACATGAAGTTTTTCAATCCTGAAAGCAACGAAAGTCCGTAAAAGTCACTTGCAGACACAATCACTTTCCTGCCCATGTCTATTGCACTGTAGTTTAGCTTTGTCACAGTTGTACCACACTTATTTCACGGCTACACTATTCTTACATTCAAAAGAGTGTTGCAAAAAAAAGACAGTCTTACTACACATGAGTGTTGCACATGCATGTTTGGTTTGACAAGGTATCCAGCATGAGGGTAATTCTATATAAGCCCTGTATACGGCCACAGCTGAAGATTCAGCTGGGACTAGGTTGAGCTGTTGCATGAAAAGTTCTAACATGAAAACTGAAGGTAATATTTTTTCTTCTGAGTGCTGTCAGCTAGTACTCCTGCTGTGCTTTTTTTTTAAAAGCAGTGGCCACTTTACCACTTATGACTAAAGTATAATCAGTCCTATTGTTGGTGGAAACACCATCCCTGGGGGTGTTTAAAAGGTGTCTGGATTTGGTGCTGGGTGATGTGGTTTAATGGATGAGGGGTTACAGAGGTAGTGCTGGGCTGATGGTTGGACTGACTGATCTTAAAGGTCTCTTCCAATCTTGATGATTCTACGAAACATCAGCAATTCAACTGTGTTTTTGACAATACTATCACAGACAAGGAACTCTGCAGTAGGTAAAGTAAAATCCCTTTCCATTTAAGGCCAATTTTTTAAAATGCTCTAAAATTCACTGGTTTCTCATTTCCTAGAAACTACATTCTATTTCATTAACAGAGAGCAACACTAGCCTACCTGGAGTCATTTGAACATAGGAATCATGTGACACAGTTTCTTTTATCTCCTCTTTCCCCTCTATCTTTACCACTTGCCGGAGTTGGGAATTAATCTATCTCTCTCTCTCTTTCTCTCAGATTTTCCTTACAGTTGACCAGCCATTTGTTCCAGGCTTCTAGTGGCTTCCACTGCTTCACAGGGAAGGAAAGGAACACAGTATTAACCACAAAACAAAGAGCTGGCAAATGTAAGTAGCTGTGAACCTTATTCACAACCCAAAAAGTCATATTGTGTGTGAACAGTGAGAATGCACGAGGGTCTGCAGATTGGCAGCTTTCACTGTAATTGGAGCATTTCTGAGGATATCCAATATTCAGCCAACATCCTTTCAGATCCAAGTAGGACAGACAGGAAGGGAGCAAAGCATCTTGCTGAAGTCTGCCTCTGTCACAACACTTTTAATTGGAGTGGGGAAGTAATTTGAAAACAGCCTGAAAGTTGGAAAACAATCAGAATTTCTAAAAGGAAAACAAACTTCGCACGTGAATACTTATAGGCCTGGGATCATGGAAAAGGGAGAAGGTTTGAGGCCTTGGTGACTAGAATACAGGAGTGAGTGGAGAGGGAGGGTGATGTTGGCAGAGGCTGAGGAATGGGGATTTGAATGCACCGAGCATAAGAGCAGAAAATGGTCACTGACTGCTATGAGCAGATAATGGTCACACTGCCAGCTCCTGAAGGGCACAACTGAGCAGCCACTCACTACAGTTATTCCTTCCTAGGATCTTCTTTTTCCTTTGGATACTTGAACTCTGATGAATGGGTTCTGTTCCAAAGGCAGAGAATAACCTAAGCTCTGCATTAATCAGGATCATCAGGGAAATTTTGGAAGGATTATTTTTGCTTGGAAGAAATATTGACATTTATTCAGAAAAATTTTCTTTCT
>VYZP01031636.1:0-15798 GCA_013400635.1 Hypocryptadius cinnamomeus | reverse complement strand
TTTTTTTTTATGAAGTTTTTGGATTTTTATCTCTAAAAATCATAATTCTCTTTCCAGAAATGACCACTTTAGATCATAAATTATTCCACTACAGAAAGACCTCCTTCACAAAGAATGAGTCCTACCCATTTTAAGCCTCTGTGGTGTCTTGAAAAATCTGTAAGATAGAGGACTGCTTAGGGCAGGCAGTTGCTAATCAGGAAAGAAGTAGGTCATTTTAAACAGGTTAAATTAATCCCACCTTTCAACTTCCTCAGATAAAATCTTTTTAAAACCCAAACACACAAAATTACTTGAAAAAAAATCCATTTGGACTCTTATGACTAGAATAGGTCATTGTAAGGACTTAAATAGCACAGTTGCCTGTCTCAAACACTGTTAAAACCACAAAAGGAATTTGCCATGAAATAAGAACAGAAGGAAGTGGAAGGATGGTGCTAACTCAAGGTCTATCAGAGGTGAGACCTGGTTACGAGATCCTGGGTAAGGCATCCAGACAAAAATTGCCATTGTAACAAACTGTGTGAAGAAGAAACTGCTCACAGGCATATCACTGATCAAACAAAGATGACCCCAGGCTAGGGTAGAAATATCATCTGTGACCACCAATGACCACCAGAGCCCCCCTGAATATTCCTCCACGGGTACCTGAAACTTGAACTGTAAGTTAAACCACAGTGATGAGAACTTGAGAGAAGGCAGAAGTGGTACTGTTGTCCAGGTGTTATCTCAGACCTAAGGGGAGGTGAGCAATGCTGGGGGAGAAGAATGCATCACTGATAATCGACACAAAGAATACAGAATTTACACGCCACAAGGAAAGACAGTTCATAAATTGTGTTGCAATTGTATTGCAGTTCATAAATTGTGTTACAATCAGCTCTGACTGGAAAATTCTGGCAGGAGGAGGTTGTGGCCCACCAACCCAAGAAACTCACTGGCACAAAAAAGACTAAGCATAGGACTAATCAGCATAAGAAATAATGGACTCAACCAGTATAATACTACAACTGTGTAGCCAATGAGCATTAATTCTTTTGTTCACTAAGATGTATAAATAGTGAACAATTTTGAACAACCTGTAGACCCCCATTGATGAGAAACCAAGGATGAAGAAAGACCAACCAGACACCAGTGATTCCATGGGCGGTGACTATCTTCTGCTTGATATCCCCCTCTCTCTCTCTCTCTTTCTCCCCTGTCTCATCTCTTTTCTACTTCTTTCTGTCTCTCCACATCACATTCATTGTTAAATAAAATCTTTACATCTGATTTCAGCATTTGGTCTTATTTGCATCCTAATTCCATCAGAGGCATCTCTCACTAATTGGATCTTAATACTCATTTTGTAAGTTTTATATTTAGCACATCAAAATTTTCAAGTATTCACTGCTTCCCTTTCTTAGGAATAATGCTGTAAATATAAGGTCAAAACTTTCATCTCCAGAGACTATGTGAGCACTGTAACTGTACCTCTCTCAAAATAGCATGCTGGTTCTAACCAGCAACAACACCTAAAAACATTCAGTTACATGGACTTTCTATTTGTCCAGAAGTACCAAGCTGTGCTTATACGCAGGTGAACACAAGCTCATAGAAAACAGAATTATGCAGAAAAATTTCTGTCACCTGTGCTTTTGAAAAGAAAAAAACTGAATGTAGAAGGTTTCTAAATTTCTGTTGGACATCTTTCAAAAATGATCAGAATCACAGTTGAGGAAGCATTAGTCAAACTGGATCTGTTTACCAAAACAGAAAAAATGCACAGATGGTAAATCACACCCTAAAAGATTTGTTACCTGCTTTACACTGACACATTTCAAACTAACAGAAGGAGCTAAAAGGAAAAATCTAGGACATCATATTTTGTGAACTGAAATCAACAAGTAAAAGAAAAGAACAAGCAAAGAAAAAAGAAGTGAGAATTAGGTATATGGAGTAAAAGAAAGCAAAGTATACTATTGCTTTAGGGACAACTGCCTTTTTTATAAGAGTTCATTTGCTTTCCTAACATGTCCAGATTAGACCTGTGGTATAGTCTGAGGTCTCAGTCTCATTTAACATTCTTGAGACCCTTTCTTTTTCTCTTTCTTGATAAATAATAAGCATGAACAAAGATAGCATCCTACTTAGAAGCATGCAAAGTCTAGCTTTCATATTGGGATGCTGCTGAGTGGCTTTTGTATAATGTGATTTTATTGAGGGGCCTCCCAAAACACAAGATGTTCTGGGGAAAAATGTGGACAGTGGAAGAGCAGAAAAAATGCAAAAAAAAAAAGGCAAAATGTGTTCCTGTCAGCTTAAGGAGCACTCCACAGAGAACATATCTAAGCCATCATTGCATCCTACCAGCTTACTCTGCAATAGTTGCTTTCTCTGTGCAGGACAGCTGCAGTAGGGTTTGACTGATGTGAGAAGAAGGAGAAAGACAAAAAAAAAAAATCTAATTTTCTCACTTATAAAGCAGATACATATACCCTTACAAGTCTCTAAATAATTAAACCGTATGTAAATCCGTATCATGTTTACTAGAGTTACTGCTTAGACTACCAGAAAAGCCATTATGCTTTAAAATGTTTCCCATTATTATGGGAAACAAACATTATAGCTAGAAACAAAACAAAAAATGGCACATCACAATTTGTCTTGTAATTTACAGATATTTTTATTTTGTTTGCAATTTGAAGTTAAATGAGAAATTAATCAATGCCAGACAGAGGTAAATGTTTTCTATACATAACATTCTTGCTCTCAGACAAGTTATTTCTAATATTCACTTCTATGTATTAATTGATTATAATAAGAGAAAATGTACTAGGAATTTCATTAATTCCATTTCCACACGCATTGACTTTTGAGCAGATCATTAGATTTAATTAAACTCCTTCCATCTAATATTGCCATGTAGAACAGGTTCTACAGTTCAGAGCATATTAAAAAGAAAATACCAGATTTGGCTGTGTACATCTTTCACAAGCCTCTGGTTGATAATCATACAAGATTGTTTTCATGGCAACATGTTAGATTTTTAATTAACATTGTAAATCTGATTACTTGCTGACCTCTAAACCAGTCACCCATTTGCTAACTTATAATACAATTTAAAGATGGACTCATAGGCATGAAAATTGCAGGCGCTTCTGGTGAGATTTTACACTGTAAAAGGAAGATCTGATAAGAATGTTTGTTTTCAGATTTAAAAATGAGTAATAAGATTCTGAAATATCAGATTATTTCGTTTCTGAAATCACAGGTATTTATGTTTATCTCAAATAATCTTGCATCGTAACTTTTTTCCTCACCTTCGAGTCTCTACATGTGAAGGGACAAAATCCTTTTCAGGTGTGGCTAGTCAGTTTTTAAAGTGAGGGGGCTGATATAGGAGTAACTGCAAAGGAAATGTGACTACCAATTAATTGACTTGTCTATAATCAGATAAGATTTGTGTATTCAAATAACATAGTCTGAGTAAACAGTAACAGAGTAAAACAGTGAGGAGTTCCCTAAGACACGTTGTACACTTGCTCCAGAGAAACCGTCAGAATTAATACTACTTGATCTTTTGAACACTAATGGATGCATAGATAGAAAAATACAAATCTGTGAGGAAAATAAGACTTGCAAACCACAGTATTTAAGAAGTGGAACTGCTATATTGTTACTACAAGTATTCAAGTGAAAATAATTTCTGTGGTTTTATTATTATTTTTTTCTGTGGTTTTATTTATTATTTTATTATTCTGTGGTTTTATTTTATACTGTGACACTAGCTTCTGCCAGTAGTAATCATACTATTGGCTTGATTTAATAGGTAACAGCCATATGAAGTTTACTTTTTGTACCCATGTTGTTATCACTCTAATTATTTAATGGAGAGGTAATCTGGAATTTCTCTCATGTTGCCATAAATTCTCCTTTTTGATTCTGATTTGTAGCTACTCAAGACCTTTGACCTTTTTATGACAGTGGTGTTAGTTAAATTTTCATTTTATTTTATTTAGAGAGCTTTTTCCTATAGCAATATATCTTTAAGGTACAATCATGGAATCAGAGTTTAGAAGGTACCTCTGGAAACTATAAAATTTTGGGTTGTATCTGCCAGTTTCTCAGGGTGCTGTCCTGCCTACCCATCTAGGTCAGTACTTAAAAATTATTGATTGCAAATGTGCCCCTGAGACATACTATGGCTAGTCTTCAGCTGGACTTTGCTGCTCCTGACCACAGTCCTTCAAACCTGGCAACTAGAAGTTTTTGATCTCCTTCACTATTCTTTATCTCAACTATACTTTGTTCATGGGAATCTCATGGGACACAATCAAATGTCTTTTTAAAGTGAAGATAAACAGCATCTACAGCTCTTCTGTCATCCCCTAAGTCAATCACGTCATTGTAAAGGTCTATCAGTTTGGTCAAGCATGAATTCTCCTTCGGAAATTTAGGCTGACTATTCCCAATCACCATCAGGTCCTTAATTATATTTGGAAATGTTTTTTCCTAGAATAAGATTCTCCATCAGCTCCTCATAATTAAAGTGAGGTTTGTTTGCCTGTAGTTCTTTGGATTCTCCTTGTTGCCCTACTCAAAGACAGCAGTGCCACTTGTTCTCTTCCAGTCCTTAGAGACCTCCCCCCCACCACCATTACTTTTCAATTATAATTGAGAGGTGCCTCACAACGACATGGGACACCTCCCTCAGCACTTATGGGTGCATCCCAACAGAGCCCACAGATGTGTGTGGCTCCAGTTTGTTTAAATGCCCTCCAACCTGATCCTCTTCCACTAACAGTAAGTCTTCCCTGCTTCAGATTTTCCACATGCTCTCAGAATAGTCTTATTATTTCTAAGGACCAGAGCGACAACTGAGGTGAAGGCAGCATTGTGCACCTTGGGGTTTTATCTGTCCTTTGTCATCAGGACTTAAAAGAAGCTTTAAAAGCAGAGCTGACCTCATTATTTCTCTTTAGACTGAAAAAAAAAAAAAAAAAAAAAAAAAAAAAAAAAAAAAAAAAAAAAAAAAAAGAGGCTTTTCACTGTTCTTGGACTTATCTTGCTTCAGCATTCTGAATGTTTTGTCCAAATACACAACATAACTTTTTCTTGTCCATGGATTTACTCTGCCAACAGCTACATCAACTCTTCACCATAAGGAATGACCCATTGAAATTGCTTTGTATCAGGTGTATGCCCTATAATTGCATGAACAAGATTGTTATGCACACAGTAGACAAACAGGGTTATTCATGACCCAGCTGCCTATTAATCACCTTCAAGATTGCAAAGATTTAGAGGAATACCAGGACAGAACATAGCTCTACTAAGATATTTCTAGCATGATTGCTTTGGTAAAAATTTTATAAGCTTCAGTTATGCAACAGAAATGCCCTAGTGACCCTGTCTTCCTTTTTTTTTATTTGAATATGGAGAATGAAACTGTTAAATTAATTCTGCTAGTATCATTTAAATGGCAATATTTCTGTAATCAAGACCTTATGGGTTATTTAGATATGTGGCTAGCAAATTCCTGAGTGAAAACAAACTACTGTATCTCCACTTTAAGTAAAGTTAGGCTGATTTATAGGGAGTAAGCATCTGGCTTCTATAAACTGCAACTTGTTTAATTGGAAGGCACTGCATATTTTATGATGAAGAGGACAATTCCCTTTACTGCACCACTTCTATTACATAAAGAATATTGTTTGGTAAAAGGCTGCAGTCTACAGATAACTAGGAAATAAATCCTAGAGTACAGGACAGTTCTGTGTGAATTAATACTAATCTCATTATTTCTAAAAAATTAAATGTAACGGATACCATAATCAGAAAGCAATGAGCTAAATTTGTAGCATTATATTATACTGTTCCCTACTTAATGTGCCCATTGGCACAGGAGAACATTTGGCCAACATATCAGTAGTAAGGAGAAAGTGAACCTCTTGAAACAGCATTTTGTTCTTTTTATGGATCATGTACAAATCATAATTATTTTTGTATTATCTACACAGAAAATATTCCTGAAAAAATAAAATTATTATCATAAATATAATATTAAAACATTAATAAGTTTAAGCATTTTGTGAACCCCATGATGCATTATTTTTGCAACACAGGGCAATGTTTTACTGATTAATGTGTAGATCCTTACTGAACAGTAATGTTCATGCATTTCCCTGAAATAGCACTCTCATTTTAAGACTCCTGCCTGCACAGGAGTATTTGCATTCTAGTCTAATGATGGAAAATTTGCAGGCATCTTTCAGGAGCTATATTTTTTATTTTCAAACATTTAAACAGAAGTAGAGTAATGGAGATTTTTTGTTTTTACTGGTATGTGTATTTTTTTTTACTCTCTGTACCATGATTCATGAAATAATAAAATTATTTTTCATATTCAAGAGTAACCAAATATTGATATTACTCCTGTGAATGTAATTCTCATTCAAATGAGGATGAGTTTCTTTCCGCCCAAAAAATGTACATTATACTTCAGAAACATGGTCTATGAAGATAAGGTTCTCAGGCCCCAAACATAAAGGCCACAACAGTATTGTCTGATAAGCTTTCCAATAAGAATGCAATGTGATTTATTTATGGTAATTAGTTAATTTAGTTAGAACAATGTGCTGTCTGCTTCAGCAGAAATGAGACCACTGTCTGCCCTTCACTTGTGCGCAGGTGCAGGGCTCCAGCACGTGAGGTGATGGCATGTGTGAGGGCAGCTGCCACCCGTCAGCTAGCATCGTGGAGCTGGCCACCTTCTCGTGAAGGTGCAAGCAAGGAAGCCTCATGCAGATGGCAAATGGATGTTCATGTTTAATGCAAAACAAAGTGAGACATCATGTCACCCATCACACTTTGTTACTGTGTGTGTACCTTTACTGCTGAATGTTACAGGATACACTAAATATGCCTACAAACACTATACACTAAGAACACTGCAATTAAGAGAGAGTGATCAGACCTCATGCACAGAGAAGTTTGGGCTCCTGCTTTTTTTCAGGACCTTCTTGTACTGCTTCTTGTCAGTTAGTTCAGGGGCATCCTTTCCCTGGATTTTTCTTCTCCACTCTCCTATCCTTAACTTTAGAGAGAATGAAATTGGGAGGTACAGAGCCACAGGAACAAGCAGTAATATA
Source organism: Hypocryptadius cinnamomeus (assembly GCA_013400635.1). NCBI lineage: Eukaryota > Metazoa > Chordata > Aves > Passeriformes > Zosteropidae > Hypocryptadius > Hypocryptadius cinnamomeus. Next base: position 8,665 of record VYZP01031636.1, on the reverse strand, counting down.
TATGATTTTCTTTTCTTCCCCTTGAGTGGGAATGAACATGTAGACAAAAATTTCTATCCTGAAAAACACCCACATGATGTACCCACACAAACCTGAACCTCAGAGGAGCAGGATGTTTGCTCCCACCAATCCAGTCCCTGGCTTGTGGCCCTAGCAACTCCTTCTCAGGCTCAATCCTCTGCGTGCTGTTGAAGGTATACATAGAATCATTGAATCATTAAGGCTGGAAAATCATTAAGGTTGGAAAACATCTCTAAGATCATCAAGTCCCACCTTTGACGAATCACCATCATGACAACTAGACCATAGCACTAAAGGCCATGTGCAGCCATTTCTTGAACTTCCAGGGATGGTGACTCCACCCCTTCCATGGACAGCCCATTCCAATGCTTGACCATCCCACCGAGTTCCAGGAGTGACAAGGTCATAACTGTCCAGCAGCACAGTGGCTTCCAACTCCTCCTGTTTGCTGCCCTAGTTGCAAGACAGAAACAATTTCCTTTTTTCAAAACCAATTTCCTCTCTCACTAAATTGTTGACCTCTGTTCCCCAATTCATGGGTGTTTGCCATTTAATCTTCAGTATGTTCTTCCCTCCTTTTTCTCCACATGTCCAAAATGCCTCACTCTGGTGTATGCTAATGTTGATTTGAATCAAGCACAAATCATTCATTAATGTCACATAAGGTTTTTCTTCCTAATCTCTAGTATGGCAGATCCCTTGGGAGGAAGAGCTGTTTTGACACCTAGAGAACAACTGGAAACACATGTAAAAAGAAATAAAGAGACCATCCTTTCCACCACACTCGTCCACACTGAGCAAAATGGCTGATGACCTACTTTACTGACACTAGCAGAAGACTGTTTGAGTCTAAAAAGAACAAGCAAAGAGCTAGACAAAAAAATACTTATGGAATATTGCAACCTAACAAACCTTTTTAGCATATCTCTTAAAATATGTGTTGGAAGTTTTGAAAATACAGACCTTTATCCTATCCTACAAGACTTCATACTTGATAACTATATTATCCTTCTTTTTTCTATAAATTCAGGCCATAATTTTCCTAACCCATTTTATTCATCCTTAGAACTCAAAATATTTTGAGAATAGATGCAACAAGAGATGAAAAAAAAATTGTGGATTTTTGCCTAACATATAATCACCCAAATTTATAGTCTTATATGGCATATAGCATCTAAAAAATTTCTCCTAGTTTTTCAGAGGAATATTTCTGTGCAAACAGAGGAAGTAGACTCAAAATTAATCAAAGAAAACAACAGGTTTAGTGCAGTCACTCTGTTTCTCTTAAGAGCAGGAAAGAATGAACAATCTCACTAATGAAAACTGCACTTGCCGATCATTAACTATTTTGACATTTCATGAGTCTGTCCAAAAGATAAGTTCATAAGGTCAATTAAGTTTATTTTGCTGTTGAACAGACATTACTTATGTTGTTCTAAGAGCTGATCTGCTTTATCTTACACTCTCAAGTGGACAAAAGAAAAAAAAATATTTACTTTTACTAAGATGTCTTGATGCCTTTCAAAAATATCATTAACAATTACTTTTCTGTTGAAAATTTCTTTAAAACATCCTTAGAACAGGAAAATAATCTCAGTGTTTAAACAAATAATTTTGTTGAAGTTGTAACAGAGATGAGAATAATTCATTGCCACAACTTCCATGTATTCTAGACAGGCAGACAACATCCAGCACAAGTAGATTAGCCCTTCATAAGCTTGAACTTTGCATTAAAAATGCAAAACTAGATTGTGTTTTTGTGGCAGTAGGGGTTTGAAGATATTTGGTCTCTCCATGCCTGTAGCAGTGGGGGTTTGAAGAATATNTGTTTCCCTGCTCTTTGGCTGCTGTCGCCCTTGGAGCCCGCGTCCGGCGCGGCGCGGCGCAGTGGCCAGCAGCTTCGGCGCGCCGCTCCGCCGCGGGAGAGCAGCACGCCCGGCGGCGCGGTGTCAGCTGCCCCGCTCCTGCCGCGGGAAGGAACTAAAGCAGCTCGGAGAAACAAGCAGAGAGCCCTTCCTTTTGTCTTTATCCCGAATCCTTCGGCGTTGGGCGCACGTTTACGGCCCGTTGCTGGCGATCTGGAACCCCGGCCAGTGGCCGAACCGTGATCCTGCCTGCTGGCAGCAGAGGTAGAGCGCGGCCACTCCTGGCGGGCGTGCCGATCGCCTCCCGTGGTCGGGACACAGCGTCATGTTTCACCATATTTTCTTTTACTGTCTTTATTATAAAGCCTTTCATCTCCCCTTAGATACCTCTTTCTTTGTGTATTATTCGCTCTGCTTTCGGAATGTTACAGTAATCAATATTTTACAAAAAGTTTATCATAGAAACTTTAGGTCTTGTGGTTTATCNAAAAAAAAATTGTGGATTTTTGCCTAACATATAATCACCCAAATTTATAGTCTTATATGGCATATAGCATCTAAAAAATTTCTCCTAGTTTTTCAGAGGAATATTTCTGTGCAAACAGAGGAAGTAGACTCAAAATTAATCAAAGAAAACAACAGGTTTAGTGCAGTCACTCTGTTTCTCTTAAGAGCAGGAAAGAATGAACAATCTCACTAATGAAAACTGCACTTGCCGATCATTAGCTATTTTGACATTTCATGAGTCTGTCCAAAAGATAAGTTCATAAGGTCAATTAAGTTTATTTTGCTGTTGAACAGACATTACTTATGTTGTTCTAAGAGCTGATCTGCTTTATCTTACACTCTCAAGTGGACAAAAGAAAAAAAAATATTTACTTTTACTAAGATGTCTTGATGCCTTTCAAAAATATCATTAACAATTACTTTTCTGTTGAAAATTTCTTTAAAACATCCTTAGAACAGGAAAATAATCTCAGTGTTTAAACAAATAATTTTGTTGAAGTTGTAACAGAGATGAGAATAATTCATTGCCACAACTTCCATGTATTCTAGACAGGCAGACAACATCCAGCACAAGTAGATTAGCCCTTCATAAGCTTGAACTTTGCATTAAAAATGCAAAACTAGATTGTGTTTTTGTGGCAGTAGGGGTTTGAAGATATTTGGTCTCTCCATGCCTGTAGCAGTGGGGGTTTGAAGAATATGTTTAGTCTATGTCTAAAGTTGTTTTACCTCGTGTCGTCCTGGTACTTACGAGAATTCCAGATTTTCCCCTGTCTATCCTCAAAAATCCTGCCCCTGTAGATTGTTTGTTACATCCCTTTGTCCAGAAAGTTCGCTGCCAGCTGTGATTCTTCCTTTCTGCCATTGGTCTGTGACTTTCCCATCCAAATTATGTTTACATTTTTCACCCCGGACCCCTCCTATNTTTTTTAATAAAATGTGATACAATTTGAGGTTTCTTTTAAAAGTATGTTTCAAGCACATTTTGTTCATTTAAAAGTGCATTTTAAGCATTCCTATTTCCTTAAATCCATCAGTATAAAATTTTTGTGGGTAAATTCCTGCATGTTTTATACAGGATGTCTAAAATTGAGCATTTCCTCCATATGCATATAGTTAGAAATTTACAGTGGAGGCAAGTACAATAGCTGTACAAGGTCCTGTGTGTGACGTGTCTGGCCATCAAAAAATTTTTGACATTAATTAAAAATACTCTGTTGGTTGCTTCCTGAGAGCCACAGAGGACAGAATACCATTTTATTGCATGCAAACAATTGTGGAAATCCTGTCTTTAAACACACCCCAAACTGGATGTTACTGTTTTGGAAGTGTGTGTATAGTTATGTATATACATGTTTATGTGTAACTTTGTGTATCTGAGTACTACTTGTGGTACGAGTATTTTCAATGTATTAAATGTAAAATACAACTTCAATCCTGCTGGTTTTGTTCATCACTTGCCATGCATAGTGAAGTACACAAGGCGCTGTCACTAACGTTGTTATGATAACAATAGATATATGTAAACTTGTTTCGTAAAGTTGTAAAGAACCCATCCAACCTTCATGTCACTCACCAGCAGCAAGTTCTTCAGTGTGCACGAATTGCTGCCTTCCACAATCCAGTGGAACTGTATGTTCCCACTTAGCCTTGTATATTTAACTGCCCACAAGTCTTCCAAGGACTAGATTACTCCTTAGTGTCAAATCTCAGAACAGATTTTACTTCTCAAACCAGGAAGTCAGATTGTTACAGAGGTTTCTGAAGATAAATTCCCTACATGGAGATTTCTGAACAAATCTACTCTAACCCAAATGTCTGCATAAAATTCAAAATGTGCAGTATAATCCATTAATCCATTGTACTTTGTTGCTGTTGTATTGTTTGTTGGGGTTTTTCAGTGTAAAATAACAAAAAACGAAGGCATCTGATTGTTCCAGATGGCTGGTTTTTAGCATCTGAGTTGGCATTTTCAGCAGCAGTAAGTAGGTGGAGTGACTTACCAAACTTGGAAACCTGATTTGAAGGCCAGGCTGCAGCTAACCATATGGGAGCACTGTTAAAACAGATGCCACAGTCCCAGTTGCTCTCCTCAGTAATATCTTTGATGGTAAAACACCTCATTGCTAACACAAGCGCCTAAAGCCCCATTTTTTTCCGTCTGGGGGCCCACATTCAGTGCAATACAGAAGTTTGCAGAAATATTCACAAAGGTTTCTTGATTCATGACAGGAAGACCTGCAGAGAATTATTTGCTGCATAGCACTAGTTGGATAGCTTTGTTACCACAGAACTGGCACCACAGTAACATTTAGTTTGCTTCTGTGATTTGTGACTTGCTCAGAAGTTGTAGATGGTACTAATTCAATTTAACTATCCTCTCATGTGCTACCCTTTTCTTATCTTTGCAGTAAGATACAAAATGTAGCTTACTGTAAATAGTGCCAGTGTTCATCAGTGGTTTCAGGTCAGGCTGTAGCAAAACTGCCAAATGCATGAAATTAATGGGGAATTATTTATTCACACTGGAGGTGCTTTCATTGGGACTATATGCATAGGTATCACTGTAGATTGTTTTTCAAATTACTTGGAAACTGCAAATAACCATGACCTATTTCTATTTGCTGATTAACTAAATTTTCTAATTCATAGAAACAGAGTTTACTTTCAGTTGTGACTTGTTTTTTTCAGAGTGACGTATGACTTTGGTCACTGTCATTAACTCATCCTTCAAGTGCTTCAGATAGTCCCAAATTTACCAGATAATGGAATATTGCTATACATTGGAAAAAACATATACTATTATATTCTTTTTATACAACTATATGATTTAAACCAAGAGATGTTTATGTATGTTTAAATATAATCTGGTTTTATATTTATTTATATTTTCCATGTGTCATGTATATTATGTTATATATTATATGTGATGTATATTATATATTATGTATTTCATAAGTTTACAAGCACCCAAAACCAACTTTCTTATGCAGGAATGGCTTTCTAACAAAACTGTTGAGTAATAGGAAGTCTCTGGTGTAAAATAACTCTTAAAACGTTTAGAGAAAGGTTTTCTCCATTATTCACAAGTTACAAGTAAGCAGAAATTCTGCGGGAAAAAAATGCAGAGAGCAAATAGCCCAGACAAGGAATCAGAAAAAATAGAAAAGATAACAAAAAGAAGAGCAAAATGTTATGAGTTTCTGGGCAACAACATTGAAGAAAGCAGAAATAGAAAACCCAGTCCTGCCACATGAACTCACTACAATAAAGTCTTAGTCTACCTTGAAGCAATGACAGCCTGCAATACAACAATGTTTCACTTCCACAGTACAATTTTATGTTTTCTTGTGATGTAAAATCACTTAGCAGAAGGTTGTAGAATGAGATAGAGAGGCTCTAGAGACTAGAGAACAAATGAAAAAGATTTGATGACTCAGTGAGAGCTGTAGCTTTCATGTTAATTTCTCTGACAGTGTGAAGGTTCTTGGCAAGGGCAGAAACTAGGTTTTAAATCATGGCATATTTTAGTGTAAAACCAGATGATTCTCTGTCAAAAGATGAATATGTCCCTCTTTTTTCTTTTTTCATTACTGCTGTTAGAAAGGAAAGAAATGGACCTGCCAGATGATAATGAGGTTAGACACTCCTCACCTCATGTGTTTGCTGACTTGCAAATAAGGCATGAACCTGCACTCCTTATCTACCATCTTCAGTAATATGGACAAGTTTAATAGTTCAAAATTTTTAATTTAATCTCAGCACACATGGAACCAGAATTAATTTATGGGCAGTCTAGTAGTCTGGAAATCATTTCACATGAAATCATCTTACTCATTTTCATTCTCTGGAATTCATCTCATTCAATGGCTTGCTATCAGAACAATACACTTGTGATTAAAATAAAATAAAAATTCAAACATTTTTCAATTGTTGTAGTAAACGCATGTGACAGCATTCTTTTTATGAACCATCTGGAACTCAGAGGTCAGTGGTGGAATCATACACATGCTTTTAGCAAATGAACACAAAGATCCACTGGCCTGTAGATCCAAAATGCTGGTAAATGGAGCATTGTAGCAGATAGGTGTTATGAACAAGTCCTATTCTTATAAAGGGATGATCTATTTAAGGAACATAATATGTGCAGTATCTAGGACAAACACAGTCCCAAACCCTGGGTAAGGAGTAGTAGTTTCACAGAAGATTGCAGTCATCCTAGAAATGGAATCACTTCTATGTCACCTGGATGATACATGCACAAATGCAGTGCATGGAGGGTTTCTATGTAGATGCTGCTTATTTCACAGAAATAATTTATGCTGCAACTCTAATTTGGTCTGTATTCAGCATGAAGTTTTATATTGAAAATCAAAGTGTCCTATGATTGCTTATTAGATTTTAATCATTAACTATATACTCTGACTGCAGCTAATGCAAATATTATTATTTAGGAGAAAATAGCTTATTTCTGTTTCATTTCAAAGACTTGATTGTTTTCTCTTTCGCTTTAGTTCACATTAGTTTGTTATGATATTCATTAAAGCATTCCTAAAACTTAGGAGCTGAATTATCTATTAGTCAAGAGTTGTAACAGAAAATTAAATATGCATGCACTCAAATGAAGGCTCTGCTACTAACTGGTTCGTTACCATCTAAATTGAGATGCTAGCTAGATATATGTTCAGTTTCATGTAAGGAGAGAGAAAGGACAAAAAAGAGGGGAAAAAAATGAGCCTCTAGTCATTATAGACTAGATTGTCAGAACTGTTACATTCCCTGGAAAGCATTGATGCTCTGACACTTAGAGAAGAATTGCTTCCCAAGAAGAGACCTGTATTTTGGTTGCTATTTTGTGGGGCATATCTTCGAACCAGTTGTAGACCAGTTTCAGTATGGCAAATAAAGCAGAAAGGTAAAGCCTTACATTGACATGGAGATGGTAGTTATCACCCATATTTTGTGAGATTTCAACCTTCTCACATAAGCATCTTTAAAGGAACATGCTTAACCAATAAATTCCTGCTACCAATTTTTCATTTCTTTTTCCCTCTGTTTATGTGTTCTTTCTCCAGCCTCAATTACAGCATGTTTTGCTGAAGGTATACAAGGTTCAACAGCACTCTGAAAGAGTAATATAACAGGCCTGTCTGAAATATGACTTTTTCTGCAATGCAACGTCTCTTCTAATATGTTGGTAGTGCAGAGTCCTTCCAAAGGGTGTCTGAAGTCTAATCATGTAGGAGAATAGGGGTAGAATTGGGAATGAGAGCATTTGTATTTGTCAAAAACTTGGGCCCACTTATGGAATGCCAGCTGCCATTACTGCGTACCCCTCTCCATTTCTTCCCTCTCCTTTCTCCTCCAAACTCTTTGTGAGATTTTAGTCAGATTTTAGAAGAGTCTACACTAACACTTAAAATTTCTTAAACAAATTAAGATAAGCATTCCTAATGATTTATCCTTGCCAGCTATAATTAGTTCCAAAGCTGTGAGCACATGGCTTGCTTTTGAATACTTGATCTCAGGGTTACTCCTAGTTTATAAGTAATAATTAGTGTGCAGAAAGGATACTGTGAGTATGACTGGAAGAGAAGAATCCAGCACATTGAATTCACATGTGAGTGTCCCAAGAGTGAAAATCTGTAATACGGAATCACTGTTTCCCCATAGTACTTGAATCAAAAAAGGGAAAAATCATATATTTTCCCTTGGTTTACTCCACTTGCATTTCTTTTGTCAAGTCTATAAATCTAACTAGATGTGAAGCAGACTCTGTGTGACTGTCCTATTTTATTGCGAATTACTTAGTTTGGAGAAGGGTGAGAGACGGGCAGAACTTAAGACTAAATTTTTTAATGATCATATTTCTGGATGTCTATGACCAGTAACTGAATAAACAAAATCCTTCACAATCCCTTTTTTCCTGCCTTATGGCAACATTCTGCCTCTTGCTAAAGCACACCTTCCGTACTAGCACTCATGCACTGAAATGCTGAGGTTTTAATCTAAACACTGAATTCTGTTCTTTAAGGTTTCTTTTAACACTCTGGTTTTAATGCTGTTTAATTTTTTATCTAAATAAAAAATCAAGAGCTTTGAAAAATATTTTGTTTTGTTGCGTTAATTTGCAAGAATTCAAATTAAAGACTGAAAATGGCAGACAGGTATAAATCCGTATTTTAGATTGATCATGGTACAATATTTACTGTTTACTGGAAACTATGATCAGTTAAAACATATTTGATTTTTCTGCTCTTGGATAATAGAGG
>VYZP01031599.1:174-37059 GCA_013400635.1 Hypocryptadius cinnamomeus | reverse complement strand
TTTTTTTTTTTTTTTTTTGACAGCTGCTGCCTCTACTTTAGGCAAGGACATTAGCGCCGGGAGGAAAAAAAATTTGATTTTAATGCAAGCCCCAGTAATCAGCTATTTGTGATGGAATTTTATCTGTCCTGGTCTCTAAGGGATGAGAAGCAAGCAGAGAGGAAAGAAGGGTCAGAAATTAGTATGCAGAAATATCTGATCAGCCAAAGTAATTTTCTTTAATAATCGTATTCATACTGGCTGCTCTCCGCTCACTAGAAGAATTAAGTATTTAATAGTAATATATTTCATCTGGCAGCAGTTCCGTTTCGTTAGGAGCTGTGATGCCTCGCCGGGGTGGGGGTGGGCAGGGGGAGGCAGCCCCGGCTCGGGGCGACCTGACGGGGACACAAAGCTGCCACCGTGCTGCCAGCCCTCCCCGCTGCCCACAGCCAGGGTGAGCTCGTTAGGGAGCTTTAATTAACCAGGGATGGAGGAAGGACCCGCGCGGTTCCCGTCGGGAATCCTGGGCTGCGTCCTGGGAATCCTGGGCTGCATCCCCGAGGTCGCATCGGGGAGAGCGAGGGTTTCACTGCTCCCCCAAACCCACGGCTCCGTAATTGCCGGGAGAAGCGCTAATTATTGTCATTAGCAGCCACTCGGGCAAGTGTTTCAGCGGTTGCTTAACTTAAGCATGTCCATAAGTCCCATTGACTCTAATGGGACTTAACTGCATTCCCAAATGCTGCCCGGAATACTGATGCTTTCCCAAAAAAAACCCTGATATCTTCCCAAAATACCCCTGATGTTTTAAAAAAAAACTCCTGATGTCTTCCCAAAAAACCCTGATGTTTCCCAAAAAACCCTGATGTTTTCCCAAAAAAACCTTGATTTTTTTCCGAATGGGCGATTATTCACAACAATCCCGCAGTGAATGAGATGCTCAGCCGGGCTCTGGCTCTGTGGGTGCGGTGTCCCCTCGGTCACCCAGGGATCGGCAGCGCCTTCCTGCCCTTCCCAGCTCCAGCACCCGCTCAGAGGAGAGGGAAACTGGGACAGCAGCACCTCTTTGTGAGGGCAGGATGGGGAAATCATCCCTGCTCCTCAGCCCCACCTCCATCGGGGCTCCATCCAAACCAGGGGAATGGGATTTGCACACATGGGGTGAGAAATTCCACGGAGAAATCGATCCCTGATTGCTCCAAGAGGAGACAGAGAAATTCAAGTCTGAGCTGGGGGCCTCTCTGTTCTTTTAGAAGTTGGTGATCCAATGGTGGGAGGGCAGGTCCCTGGATAGTCTGGGATGGAACTCCTGGGTGTTAAATGGGTTAAATGGACAGTTCTGAGGGCGGGGGGAAGGAGACAGCCAAGGATTTTGGGGTGCCTTGGTGGAATTTAGGGATGAACTGCCTTGGAGCAGTGGGAAATGTGCCCTTGCTGCCTTGGGAAGGTGGGAAATGAACTCTTCCTGCTCTGGAGAGGTGGGAAATGCATCCCTCTGGGCCAGACTCCTCCAGAAACACCAGCAGTGAACCAGTGTGACAAATCCTTGTGCTGTTATTCCCTTCTGGACTAATTATCAATGGCAAGGAGCACCTGTACTGATTGATTCAAGCTGGTCACAGGGAGCAGATCCACTCCCTTCCTTTCTTTCTTTCCCTCCAAAAGTTTTGTATTCCATTTCCCCAAGTTTGCTAAGCTGCAGAAAGCAGCACCCCTTCCCCTCTGCTCCCTCTGCCTCCCTCCATCCATCCCAGCCCTGGTGACGTGGGCTCTGCAGCATGACCAAGAGTGAAGTGCAGAAAAGGAACAGCTCAATCGAGCTTGCAAANGCCCTGCATTCCCTGATTCCCACAGTGAGCAGTGGGTGCACAGAGCAGGTGGGATTCAGGATCAAGCCCTGCATTCCCTGGTTCCCACAGTGAGCAGTGGGTGCACAGAGCAGGTGGGATGCAGGATCGAGCCCTGCATTCCCCGATTCCCACAGTGGGCAGTGGGTACTGCTCCTCTTCCCTCTTCCCCAGCTTCTCCAGCAGCACTGGAGTTCCCTGGTCATGCAGGAAGAGCCCTGTCCTGTCCTGGATTGGTGACCCTGGCCACCCATCCCATGCAGGTCCCGTTCCCTTCCTTCCTCCCCTGGTTCCCTGTCCTTCCTCCTCCTCCTCCCCAAAGCGCGCGTGTTTGTGAGCTCACAGGGAACGGCGGGACACGGGCCTTTCTCTCAGCTCTAATGAAACCCTTTAATCATATTCAAATAGGTTACTGTTCAGGGGGAAAATAGAAATATGGATTTGATAGCAATAAATTTCCCTGGCTGGCTAAGCCCAGTTCTTAATTGTCCTGTCCCAGGGCTCGCACATTTCATTGTTCGTTAGGTGCTTAAGTCCCTGCTCTCATTTTGTGGCGGTGACATTACCGCTGATGGCTCTAATACTCTCATAATTTGAAAGGGGATTTGCATGATAGAACGCAGAGTATTAAAAGAAAAAGAAAAAAGGAGAGTTAAAAAAAAAAAAAAAGGAGGGAGGGGGCGAAGAAGGAGTGTGCAGGGGGGCAGGGGAGCGGATTCCGCTTTCACTTAAAAAAAAAAAAGTCACTTTCTTCAAAGTCAAATCATTGTTTTCATTAAAGTGAGGGGGAGAAAAAAAAAAAGTGTCTCTTCTGCACAGTCAGTCCGGCCTGGCGCTGGTATTATCCTTATTGTTGCTAATGGTTATTAATTATTATTATCCTGCTACACGGAGCACTGCGGACGTGATGTCCCCAATGTCCTTGGGACAAAGAGAAAAAAAAGCAGCGGGTGTCCGAGCCGGGGCGGCTCCGGCGGCGGCGGGGGAAGCCGGAGGGGTTTGCCATTGTCTCCGTTCTCCAGGGTTTTGGCAGGAGCCCTGGCAGGGATCCGCTGCCAGCCGGGATCCGCTGCCAGCCGGGATCCGCTGGCTTTGATCCCGCGGTGCCTCCGAGCGCTGCCACCGCTGCCCACGCCTGGGCACGGGGTTATCTGGGGAGAAAACTCAGATTTAAAGTTAAGCTGGCCCTGCTGCCTTTCTCCCCAAACCTCGGGGGAGGTTTAGAGCCCAAACAGAGAATCACAGGATCATGGAATATCCTGAGTTGAAGAGACCAGAAGGAATCATGGAAGACGAAGCCAAATCGCTGTTCCTCAATGTCCAGAGAGACCCAGACCCGAGTACAGCTCCCAGTGCTCCCAGTGGAGCCACATCCCAGACCCAAGTACAGCTCCCAGTGCTCCCAGTGCTCCCAGTAGAGCTGGGTCCCAGACCCAAGTACAGCTCCCAGTGCTCCCAGTAGAGCTGGGTCCCAGACCCAAGTACAGCTCCCAGTGCTCCCAGTGCTCCCAGTAGAGCTGGGTCAGGTCCTCTCTGCACCCCTGAGGGGGAAAACCAGACCAGACTCCAGAGCTGAGTGTTCCAGTGGCTGCTTTCAGAGCTGGGAAAAGAACCATTAGGATCTGAGCCGAGAGCACCAGGCCCCCTCAGCACCTGGGGCCTCAGAAATCCTGATGTGGATTTTATCGTGGCAAACCTGTCTGTGCAGCAGCAGCGGGGCACGAGTCCCCAGGCTGTCGTTTTGGGGACATAAAGCTCGTGGGGGGCACAAGAAATTCATCCCCAATCCCTTTTTTCCCCTCTTTATAGGATATCCCAATTATATTCTGTGCTAGGTCTGAAATTTAACGCTGGTGAGCAGTCACTCACTGCAGCGTTTCCGTGCTCCAGGGCACAGGAGTCTCTGGGAAGGCTTTATCCATCAGCTGTTTATTTTCCAGCAATAAAGTGGCAGTCAGGGATGTATTAATTAGGGTTGTAGTGTCTGAAGCTCTGCAGGATTCATATTTTTGGCTGCTGTTCTCTTATCAGGTGCTTTTAGCATCATTCAAGGTGAGAAGAGCCCAGGGAGTGAAATCAGTCCAGGTCTGTTGATCCCAGCAGGTCTGGAGTAGTTTCCCCCAGCTCAGGGTGCTGCTGTCACACTTCCCCATCCCCTTTTTTCCTGTAATTCCATCCCAGAGACACCAGCAAAGCCCCAGGCTGTGATTCCAGATACTTCCCTGATTTCTGTCCATTTGCATTGGTTCTTTCCAGGCTTGCTTGGGTGGGAAGGATTCCCTGGCAGCTCCTGGAGCTGATTTTAGCCCCACCACAGGGGAGGCACCGAGATTGCCCTGCTCAGCTTGGCCCAACTCACCCAGGGCTCCCATCCTGGGAAGGAATATTGCTGTGTCTGCCCATCCACCACCCATTCCTGGGAATTTCACCATCCCTGATGTTTGTGGGAAGAGGCCCAGAGGGCTCCTGAAGAGCAGAGGGGTTTTTGTGTGGCTGTCACTGCAGACACCCCAGCCAGGCTCGGCCTGCGTTCAGTCCAATTCCCAAATTCAGATGGAATTCCAGCCCCATCCCGAGCTCCTCACCCTGCCCTTGCTGCCAACAAATCCTCTGGCAAAAGCACAGCCAGGATTCCTTGCCTGGCTCACCCCAGGCCTGGAGCAAGAGACAGGGATGAGCCACAGGAGCACGGAAAGAGCCCAAATCCCGCCAGAGGGGCCAGGAGCTGCCAGCACCTGCAGGGAGAGGGATGGGGATCCACATCCTCAGATGTCTAAATCCAGGGAGATCCTTGAGGAGTCACTTAGCTGTGCCTTGAGGGAAAGATCCCAGTCAAAATAGACTCATCCTGCTCTCCTTTTCCACTTCCCACTCCCGTATTTACCCGGCGAGGAGGTGACTGCCATCTGTCTCCTCTTTATTAAAACACTCCAGGATTTTCCCCCATGAGCCGCTGCCCTTGGGAACGGCAAGAAAAGGATGTCAGCGAGCTGGAGGGAGGGCTGGGAAGTGGGTCATACCCTTCAGGAGCGCTGGCAGCCCCTCAAACTGGGGCACGCCGCGAGCCTGGGGACGCGGCACCGCCGGCCCGGGCTGCGCCGCATCTCTGGATCCCGGCGTGGTTTGTGCCTGGAGCCGCCGTTCCAAACGGTGCCACCAGCTCTGCCAGCCCCCACCGAGCAGCAACTTGTTCCCTGATTACGTCACCCTGGATAAAAGGGAATTATTCAGGCCCTGGTTTCAGCTGAAACAATACAGCGAATTAACTGAGGGGTGTGGGTGGGTGTGCTCCGAGCCCCCCGCTCGCCCAGCTCCCACGCCGGGGAAGGAGCCAGAGCTGCTCCCGAGCTCAGGGGGTTAAGGCACTCAGGGAGGTTTTGTGGAGGTTAGAAAATGCTCATTTCCTTTGGAAAACAGGAGGAAAATCCCAAAAAGGGGCTTTGAAACAGGTCCCCCAGCAGCGGTGGTTGCAGCCACCGCCGGGCACAGGGAGGATCTGGGCTCTGCTCCTGGAGCTGTGCCCACCCTGGCTGGGCATGGCCAGGCCCTTGGCACCCTTCCTGCTGTCCCATCTCCCCATCTCCAGCCATCCCTTGCCTTTGGATCCATCCAGCTGTCCCCACCAAACCTCAGCAAGCTCCACCACCAAGGAGGTGCCCTCGCGTCACCACCTCGGTGACCTGCGCAGCTCTCAGGGGGTCCCACCAGCCCCAAATCATCCCCACCACCCCCAAATCGTCCCCACCACCCCCAAATCATCCCCTGTGCTACAGAACGTTGCCCCCACTGCTCTCAGGTGAACAGTGGGACATGGGAAATGTCCCAAGCTCATCCCGAGCCCCGAGAAGGCACCAGAGCCGAAGTGGAGCTCAAATATTTTTGTTCTCTCATTCACTTGGGGGTGGGGGGAGAAAGGAAGGGGGGAGAAGGCAGAAGAAGGGGAGGGGGACAAAGGGGGTTTAATAGGCTCCAGTGACAGCACAATGTCCACATTGGGAAAAGATTAATGACGAAAATTAATCGCATGACCTTTCTTTCGAGGAGCTGGAGGTGAGGCGAGCCATTAAAGCCTCTTATGTTGTAATTAACGTTTGAGGGGAGAAAAGACTGGCTTTGGAATGGATGCGATCATTTAATTAGGGTTATGCGTCAGTGCCACAACAGGTTCAGAGAAGTCATAATTTAACTATAGCTTTAAATTACCCAGTCAGAGCGTGGCTGGCAGGGTTTAATGGCAGGGAAACGCTGCCACCAGGAGCAGGGAAAACAATTCAATAAACACCTCGGGACGGCAGAGGGACAGGGGACACAGCCCTGGGGGCAAGGAGGGTGTCCTGGGCATGGCACTCGGGGTTGTCGGGGTCAGAATGCTCTGAAAGCAGAGCGGGACAGAGCCTGAGCTGCCTGCAGCCAGATTTGCACCTCGTGTGTTCTCCCTGAGTGAGGTTTCCCAGCTCAGAATTCACCCACCAGCCCTGATTTCTGCCTTTATCACCCTGCTGGACACAGGTTGTGACTCAAGACGTGTTGGGTGCAGGGACCCAAGGGGTTGGCTCAGCAGAAATTAATTTTTGGTGCTTCTGGGCAGGAAACTCGGGGTGGTTTGAGTGGGAATGTTGTGAAATCAGAGCGGGACAGACCCTCTGAACCAGATCTGCACCATCCTGAATCCTCCCTGAACAAGATTCCCAGGCTGGAATTCACCCAGCAGCCCTGATTTCCCCTTTTTCACCCTGCTGGACACAGGTTGTGACTCAAATCATGCCAGGCACAATGAACCAAGGCGGTGCCTCAGCAGAAACTCATTTTTGGTGCTTCTGATCATAACCTGCAACCACACCAAGGAGCAAAACCAAGGTGTCTTTACAGATAAGAGTTCAGAAAAGAAGCCAGGAATTCTTTTTCCCTTCCAGAAGAAGAATCCACCTAAAAAAAAATCCAGTAAAACACCGGATTTTCCCTTCCTCTGAGTAGAAGCCTCCCCTTGGTGTGAGCAGGAAGCTTTGTCACTTTGGCTGGTGACAAGGGACCCACCCTGGGGGGTTTTGGGAGGTGGATTCCAGAAGGAAAAGTTGGATTGTGCTTGACTTTGGCACAGGGAAGAGGTTTGGAAAGGAGGTGAAGGTGGCTGTGTGGAGCCTGGTGAAAAGCTACATGAGAAATGAGTGTCACGATCAAGTGCTGCACGTTGGATGGATTATTAAGGTTCAAAATTAAAACATATACAATATTGCCAATGCCAAGAGCTCTCTAATCATAAATCAGCTCCCCTGACCCCTTCATAATCATGAGATTGCCCTAAAGAGCAGGAGATTTTACATAATAATAAATGGGAAAGGGTTTTTGCTTTTTTAATTGGCCTGCTGGTTTTCTGAGCCCGCAGTGGTTCCATTTCCAAAGTTGTCTTAGCCAGTGAAAGGATTTTATTTGGTTTGGGTGGAATTGGTTTGGTTTTGCTTTGTGAAATTGTGCTTTAGGGAAAAAACAGACTGAAAAAAAAAAGAAAATGAAAAAGAAAAAGAAAAAATAGTCCCTTCTTTGGCAACAAAACACAGAGGTGAGGAGCTGGAACTCTCAGATCCCAGAGCCGAAGCTGAGTTCCTGCATGGATTTGGATTTGGATGGGTTTAAATATGGGGAATCAGAGCTCTGAACTCAGGGTAAATCACAAACAAATCTGCTGCCTTCATCAAGGCAGAAATCTGTGAATCTGAATGGATCCAGCTTCCCAAAACCAGCACAATATTCCTGATAAAGGCAAGGAATTCTTACATTCCCCTTTCCTGTGGTTCCCCTCTGGCTTTGGCTCACTGAGGGTTGCTCCCCCTCATGTGAGCCTCTCACTTCACTTTTTTCACAGAAGCTCCTCCTGTCCCCTCCTTGTGACATCAGGTTTGGGCTGTGACCCCTCACTGCTCCTTGGGGACAACCCCTGAAATTCCTGCAGCTCTCACAAGTCAGGAAGGAGCCCCCAAACTCTCACATGTTCTCACCTGTGAGCTCTGCACCCTTCTCTTCCTGCCCACATTTTCCATTTTCATCTCTTGGTGAACTGGTGCCACCACTGTGTCACCACCACTGTCACCCACAGCTTCTCCTGGCCCCACAAGGATCAGTTCCTGGCATTTTAGCTCCTGGTTTTTACTCCCAAGTGAAGCTGAGCAGACAGGAAAAGAAAAAGAGAGTCCACAGCCTCGCTGTATTTCACAGGACAGTCCCCAGGCTGTGCTGGCTGCTGTCACTGTCCCCATTTTGATGCAAAATTGTGGATTTTCCACTCTCAGACATGGTCCTGCTCCAGCTCCCCGTGATGTGCTGGGATTTAGCTGCCCAGGAGGGTCTCAGCCCTATCACCTGCTCCATGTCAAGGTCACTGCCTCATTTCTCCCGAAATACCTCTCTCTGCAGGAAAACTCGGGATTTGGGAAGAGCCAAGTGTCAGAAAACAGCATCAGCCATTCCAAAAGATCATTTTATTGGAAGCCCCACCCTTGGGGACACTCTGGGACCCAGTGACCCCCTGTCCTGGGCCCTGCCCTCCCAGTGGCCATGGTGGCCACGGGGCTCATCAATCCCAGTTGCTGACTGCCCCATAAACCCCAGTGCCCTCAGAAGAGAGGGAAAATGGAAATGACTCCTCTCCTTCACGGAGGTCTCGTGGCCTTAAAACTTAATAGTCTCTCAAATGCCGTAATGCAAGAGGGGACTTTTATGGACTTGACCAGGGATAATATTATTAAGGTGTGTTATTATATTAATTCCAATATTTCATGACATGGGGTGGGGGGGAGAGGGGGGAAGGATAAAACCTTTCCCTGGGGAGCTCTGGGGTGGGTTATCCCTCCCCAGGGATGCTCAGAGTGGTCACAGAGGCTGATGGGGCAACACAAGGCCTGGCCAACCTCGGTGGTTTTCCAGAGGGGAGAGCAAATGTCCAGGGATTTCCCTGTCCAGTCCCACCAGAAATCTCCATCACCTCAACTCCTTCTCTTCCCAAACAAGTGCCACACCATTGTTCCCTTGCCTAACCCCACCTCTTCCTCCTGCATTCCCCATTTCCATTTTCCCTTCTTTTTCCCTCCTTCTGCTTCTCTTCCCTGGCCAAGCCCAAGCTCCTGCTGGGATTTTGGAGCCCAGCCACTGCCCAGCTCTCACCGTGTGTGGGCAACCCCAAACAAACAGTGTGTAAATAAAATCCCCC
This sequence comes from Hypocryptadius cinnamomeus, assembly GCA_013400635.1. NCBI lineage: Eukaryota > Metazoa > Chordata > Aves > Passeriformes > Zosteropidae > Hypocryptadius > Hypocryptadius cinnamomeus. The sequence continues at coordinate 28,029 of VYZP01031599.1, read as the reverse complement.
CGTCTCACACACATTTTCCCCATTACCTCCCCTAACACCGTCTTTCTTCCCTCTTGAGTTCAATGTTGGTTTTTGTCTCTCCCAAACCCCTCCTCCTCCTCCTCCCTGCAATTTATTCCAGCTGTGCAAACCTGGCTGCCGTGCCCGCTGCCCCACGGGCGGGGTGGGTGAGTGGCAGCGGGAGAAGCCCCTCCGAGCCCTGTGGATAATCGATCCCACATGCGGCGCTTGGCGCCCGGCCCGGCCGGACTGCGCGGCTCCGGCGGGATCAGCCCGGCCCTTCCCGGGATCTGCTCCTCCCCGGGGCCTCTGGGGCTTTTCTGCACCTTCCTCTGTTCCCTTTGAGGCCAAAAGGGTGAAGGGGAAGCCTGCAGGGTCAGCGTGAGGAGGAGCTGTGGGCGCATCCCGATATCCGGAGTTGCTGCGAGGATGCCGCGGACTCAACTTTGCTCATGCCAACACCTCCAGGCAGCACTTTCCACCCCAAAATCCACCTGAAATGTGACAGGGACCATCCTCCCCATGGGCTGCTGGGGGTGACTTGTCCCACATCCCATCTGAGCCGTTCCCAGCACTCCCCAGGGACAAGGAGCTTGGCTTTTGCAGGACCTGTGGTGTGCAGGGATTCAACTGCCCAGGAGGGTCTCAGCCCCATCACCTGTCCCATCCCCATACCCAAAGCCACCACCTCATTTTCCTCTGCAGGAAAACCTGGGATTCACCTCCACGAGCTGGGAAAAGCACCCAGGAGATGTCACATCCCAGCTGGATGCACTAAACAGTTCACATCCAACGTTTTTGGATCCCTGGGTGGCTGCTGGAGACAAACCCAGAGTAAACCCCTGCATTATTCCTGTCCCACAGCGCTGTATTATCCACAACCCATCCTTGTGCTGAGCCTAAAGAGCTCAGAGCACCAAATCCTCCCATCTCGCTGTTGTTTTATTTCCTTTTTTTTTTAATAAATACACATCCAGCCTTCTGCCAGAGTGAGCAGAGTTTGGGGCTCAGCAGGGCTTGGTGTGGGAGCCAGAGCTCCGTGCTCCTGCCAGCCCCGTGTGTCTGTCACCCAGAGTGACACCCAGGGGACAGGAGAGCCCCAGCCCTGGGGATGGGGGGGAAGAGCCTCACTAAACCCTTAAAGACCACTTGATTTAGCAGGCGGCTTTAGCTAAGCACTGGCTCCTGCTGGGCTGTTTTTCCTGGTTTCCCTGTGGTCTCAAAGAGAGGAATTCCCATCAGGAATTCCTGTCAGAGCCCAGGGAAGTGGTGAGGGAGGTGGGCTTCTGGCTTTTGGGAGGGTTTGAGGCACAAGTGGGACATTCTCGTTGTCCCTTTGTGCCCTTTGCCATCCTCAGTGTGGCCTCAGGTCTCCCTGGGGGTCACATCTGTCTGACCACGTGGCCTGGCCTGGTTTTAGGCTGATGAGGATTCCCATATGCCACTTTTCCCACTTTTCCCACTTTTCCCACCCCAGGCAGCTTCTCCTTGCCCAGCTCGTGCCACCACCCACACCTGGCAGCAGGAAAAGCCTGGAGGAGGCCATGTCCTCCTGGTGACACCAGCTCAGCCTGGAAATCCAGAGAAATAAGCTCAGCTGAGGGTCCCCATTCAAAATTAACATCCACTGGCTCTTCCACCTCCTGGAAAATCCAAATCCACCAAGTGCAGGCAGCATTTTGTGACATTCACACACCTCTGTCACCCCCAGAACACAGCTGAGCTCTGGCCAAAAAACGAATCTGGGTCATCAGTCAGCCCACAGCCCCCAGTCTTCTCCCCTGTCTCTCACCTTCTATCAGGGCTGCAAAAAAAAAAAAAAACAAACCAGAACTGGAGGAGCAGAGTATGGATGAGCTCCATCCACGAGGAGCTGATGAACCTCTGCTTTTAAATACTGATTTTAGAACAGCAGGAGGTTGTAAAACAAATAAATGGGAGCTGCTCTCCTGTCCCTGAGGCAGAGCAGAGGACTGACATTCCCTAAATGCAGCATCAGAAAGGTCCTGGCTTCTCCAGAGGGAACATCTGCTCCATAAATGTTGTCTCCCACTTGATGGAATCTGCTGGGAAAGGTGTGGATTTGTTCCAGATGGGGAGCCCTGGTCTGAATTGAACCCAAAATCTGAGCTCTGAGCCTTGCTGAGGGATTGTGTCCCTGCTGCTTCCCAGCAGGAGGCAATGCCAAAAATCAGAGTGCAAGGGGAAGGTGCAGGGATAAAGTGCCAGCTCCTGCTCCCTCCCTGCCTCCTGTGCCCCTTCCTGCTCTCCTCCTCCTGAGCCCTCTCCTGCTCTGTAGAACCAGGATGGGGGTGCTGAGATCCCCTTGTGGGACATTCCTGGTCCTTCCAAAGGGTAAAACATTGGAGAGCAGGATGGAATTCCCACTGCCCAGAGAGCAGCTGGTGCTAAACCCCACGGGTTGGGAGATGGGGAACGAGGACAGGACACTGGGATGGAGCAGGGCAGGAATCTGGGAATTCCTGGGCTGTGTCCTTGTGGGACACAAAGGTGGGGAGAAGAAAGGGGAGGAATGGGCCTGGATTTCCCCCAGATGTGTGGCGGGCCCAGATGATTGATGGCATCTGTCTCTCGCTTTATTAAACTTGTGCAGCCCCGTTCAGCCAGGGATTTGCAAGCGGCTTAATGAGCATTAGGGAGGAATCTCCTGGCAGGACAGGCAGATTTCAGGGGTTTGCTGAGCCACTGGCAGGAAATGTCCTGCAGGACAGGGGCAGGGACCCCCGAGCTCAGGGCTGTGCCCGCAGGGTGCGGTGCTGGCGGTGTCACCTCGCCCTGGGGACATGGGGGGTGACAGCAGGGCAGGGCTGGTGCTGGGTGAGGAGAACACACCTTTGTGCACAGCCAGGCTGGGATTTTGGCAGGAATGGGTGGCAGCATGTGCTGCCTGCAGCCTGTGCAAGGCTCAGAGTTCTGATGGGAACATCCTGAGTGACAGATCGCCAGCGTGCTCAGGGACAAGTGTGACAGTTCCTTTCTGTGGGGACCAAAGGCTCCTCGAGAGACAACCCAGAACCCTGGGTCTGTCCTGGCCTCTGCCAGCCCTCTCCAGTGCAGCCTTTTCTTCCCCTTCTCCTCCTGGATAAGGAATTTCAGGATGCCAAGGCCCGTGTCAGACACCTGCTATTCCTACAAAGTGTGACAAATATAATCCTAAATATAATAATATAAATATTTATAATACTATAAAAATAATCCCAGCTATATATGATATTTATGCACATCTGTGGGCAGACTGGGGCAGGCTGACACACAACTTTGCACCAAGTATTTGCAACAGAAAATTTTCTCAGCTGCAGAAGAACAGGGTGCCTTCCCTCCCTGTGAGCCCTGGCCCAGGAAAAAAGGATATTCCCGAGTGGGCTGTGCTTGGAAGGGCCCAGGTGAAGGGAAAGGCAGGGAAAGGTTCCCTTTCCTCTGCCCTGAGCGCTGGGAACACGCAGTGCCTTGCTCCTCCCAGCCCTGCAGGTCACATTCCCATCATCCAGAGCCTTCCCTGCATCACTTCAAAGCCTTTTTGTGATGGAAGACACCCCTGGATGAGCCACAGGGAACAGTTTGCCTTTCCCTCTGCCAATCTCTCCTCTAATCCCTCACCTACGTCACTCCCAGCTCCATCCACACCCTCCACCCTGGGCGCGTCACCGTCACAAGTCCCTGCACAAACTCCGGCCTCTGACGCACGAGCAGCAGTTTCAGATGGGAGCACTTGGGCTTCTTCGCATTCAAATCCCGATTTTTCACTTCCTGGGGTTTGAGGTTATTGGTTTTTTAAACCCTCTGCCTCAGCCACGCCAGCTCGAGGCTTTGGTTTGTGTTTTAAAGCAAGGATGAGGTGTTGCTGCCACAGGGCTCGGGCCAAAGGGTTCCCTGACAGCTTTAAAATGATAAAGAAAGGGGATTTGGGGAGAAAGGGGACGTGGAGCAGCAGGATCCCTGTGAATCCTGGCTGTGCTCACCCTGGGCTGCCCAGGGAGGTGATTCCCTCCAAACCCTGCAGTTCCAGCCCAGCCCCACTCGGGAACGTGCCCTCTGGCCTCCCATCCCTGCTTCCTCCCTGCAGCCTCTGCACTCCCTCCTTCCCCCGAGCCTCCCCTCCTCTCCTGCCTCCTCTGCAGCTCTCCGCTTGTTTTTCTTATTTTAATTTTTTTTTCCTTTTTTTTTTTTTGGCAGGGATTTTTTTTTCGGTGCCTCTCTTTGTCAGAATTAGTCAGGGCTGAACTGCCTGCGCTCCCCAAGGAGACCCTATTTCACCCTGCCTAAAGTTCACCGCCTTGTCAAACCGAGCTAATCTCCTGCCGGGGAAGGAAAAAGGCTCATTTCAAACTGCTGCACATTCTGGGGGAGGGAGGAGGTCTTCCTGGCTCCAGCCTGAAAAGACCCCGGACAATAATACCCCTTTTGTTCTAGGACAGTGGGAGGGGGCTCGGCGGTAGGAATGAAAGATGGGGGATATTAAAGGAGCAGGTGAAAGACATGAGTCTTCAACAGGCCCAGATAAGAGCCGACCCCCTTCTAATCTGGCTGGGAGCTTATTATCTCCCTGCCACAGTCATTACCATTAATATTAAATATGAAAAAAAGAAAACTGCACCAGACAACAACCCCAAAGAGGCGGCTTTGAGGCCAGACCCGCAGCCAGGCTCAGGAGGGGAGGCCTGGGATCCTCAGGGATGCTCCAGCCTGCTCTGGCTGTGAGTGTCCCTTTGGGCCACAGCCTTTGATGCCAAAAGTGGCTGAGCCAAAGGCTCTTCTTGCTCTTTTTTTGGGTAAAAAGGAGCGAAATTGGGGGTTCTGGGCAAGTGCAGAGTCTGTACAGCCCAGCCCATGAGGGAAGGGGGTCCAGGGAAAAGCTGGCACAGGGAAGCACTCACTCCCTGTCCCCTGTATGTCACCAAGTCTCCGCTGTGTCATCGCCTGTCCACGGCAAGGTGGCCCCGAGCCCACCATGCATCACCTGGGCTCAGTCCCTGAGTGTCCCCCAGCTGTGTCCCTGCCACAGGTGGCCTTGGGGAGAGCACTTGGGTGGCTCTTTGTCCCCTCTGTGTGTCTGGGAAGGTTTCCTTTGTTCCAGGAGCTCTCAGGGCGGGGATGCTCGGAGCTGTTTGCTCAGTGCTCGCCCCAGCAGCCCCTCGGCCTCGGTAAATACCAGCGAGCTCCCTCCCTGCAGCAGTCCTGGGTGAGCAGCAGAGGCACAAATTCCCTTCCCAGCACGGAGAGAGGAGCTTCCAGCTGAGCACAGGACTTGCCTCTGCTGGACTTCCACAGACCCCGTTTCTGATGCGTTTTGTCCATGCAGGGGAAGGGGTGGATTTGGGATTTGGGGGTTCCCTTGTGCCCCAGCCCACGGAGTGATGCTCCCAAACTTCCTCAGGGACTGAGCTGCTCTCAGGCAGTGCCAGATTCCCTCCCCAAAGCCCCCAAGGGCTCAGCCCCGCTTCCAGAAGGGGCTCTTTGTGCAGCAGCTGGAGCTGGAGCTGGCTGTGCTGGCAGGGCCGGGATGTTTGCTCTCCCTCTGACCTCTCCGGCCACTTCCCGCCCTCCCTGGCAGCTCCTCCTGGGCTCGGCGGGGATGGGCAGCGGCTCCTGCCAGACGTGTGGGGCTTTCCCTGCTGAAAGCTTCGAGGGGCCCCCGGCTGTCCCCAGGGAAGGGAAGCTGAGGTTGGGCAGCAGCGCTGGGCTCTTGGGGCTTCATTAACCACGATGGAGCAGGAGGGACTGAGGGGAAAAGCCCCCTAGGAGAGGGATTGACGGATTATCTGGGGGGGGAGCTGTGGGGCACAACCCCCTGAAGGTGCATGAAAGGATTGGGGTCAAGCTGCCCTCTGGAGAAACCAGGAAGGGGCTGGTGTGGTCAGGCTCCATCCAAAGGCTCTCCAGGCTGATCCCAAATCCCCCAAACCTCAAAGAGCCCCCAAAAGGGCCACCAAGGCCCTGTCCCTGTGGCTGCACCTGCAGCGGGCGGGCAGAGCCGGACGCCGTGTCCAGCCGCCGCTCCCAGGCCTGGCTAGCATGGCGGGAGAGCTGCGGCCGGCTGAGGAGCCAGAAGGAATGTTTGGGAATGTTTGGGAACGTTTGGGAACATTTGAGAACATTTGGGAATGTTTGGGAATGTTTGGGAACTTTGGGAATGTTTGGGAATGTTTGGGAATGTTTGCCAGGCCTCCTTCCCTGCAGTAAACATGAATGGGTGACCCCGGAGCGCCAGGCCAGGCTGGGACGGGCTGGCTGAGCACTGGAGAGACGTGGGAATGCAGCGGGAGCGGGAACGGGGATGGGAACGGGAATGGGAACAGGGATGGGATGGGAATGGGAACAGAGATGGGAATGGGAATGGGAATGGGGAATGAGGAATGGGAACGGGGACAGGAACGAGAATGGGATGGGGATGGGGATGGGGATGGGAATGGGAATGGGAATGGGAATGGGAATGGGAATGGGATGGGATGGGGATGGGAACAGGGATGGGAATGGGATGGGAATGAGAATGGGAACGGGAACGGGAACGGGATGGGGATGGAAATGGGATGGGGATGAGGATAGGAACAGGGATGGGAATGGGAAAAGGGATGGGGATGGGATGGGAATGGGAACAGAAACAGGGATGGGAATGGGAATGGGAATGAAGGAATCACCCATCCTGGTAACTTCCCTCTCCCATTTTTCCAAGCTCCATCCATTCTTTTTTCTGCTCAACCAGCCTGGATTAGATTAGATAAGATTAGATAAACAGCTCCTTATCTAATCTGGGATCGATGTGTGTGCTAGGCAAGGAATGTGGCATTCCAGGAGAAACCAGGAATCCTTTGGGCATCTCCCACCTCAAAGGACTTCTTTCTCTGCTGAGCCCAAAGCTCTCAGCTCATTATTTAATTAATTCTCTTTTAAAAACCAGCTTTAAGTCTTGAGACAAGCCTTTCACACACACACACAAACAAAACCACATCAAGTGCAGGGAACCAGACAGCCCCAAAAATAACCCCAATTCCCAGGGCTACTTCCACGTCCAGGCAGTTCCGGAGATGTTGCTTATTCTGGTCCTAACAAATATTAATTAAACCTCTGAGGAGGGATGTTTGTTGTCTCTTTTGCTCTTGACACAACAAAAATAAGCTGAAGAAGCTCCAAGAGCAGCAGAGAATTGTGTTTGCTAAATATGGGCAAATTCCCTGCTCCAGCTGGGTTTTCTGGGAGGTTTTCCCCTCCTCTCCCATCACAACAGTGGAAATTTCAACAGAAAATGGGGTTTTGCACCTTAATTTTAAATAAAATCAGGTTGGGACAACCTAGCCTTCTCATAGGAGCCTCAAATTCCTTGATTTTTTTGGGTGAAACAGCTCCAGCAGCCAAAATTTTCCAGTTTGGGCTGCTGGATGCATGGGAATGCTCGGGATCCTGGAGCTCCTGGGGGATGGGATGAGCTGTGGTTGTGGCTGTGGTTGGGGTTATCATCACCAGCCCCCAAACAGGGCTCGTCGGAAGGAAGAGCCTCGCCCAAGGACAGGGAAATCTGCCGCTGGAATTCGCTGTGGGAATTCCAGGAGAACACGTGGCCGCACATTTGCACCGCAATAAGGCAGGAAATGGGGGTTTCTCTGCTGGAAATGGGAGTTTTTCTCCAGGGAAAATGAGGAATCAGCCCCAGGGATCCTTCAAAATGCGTGGATCATCCCTGGATTTCCCATTTTTTGGAAGTGAAGGGCATCTCCAGCCCCAGTGTAGTTTGGTTTTCCATGAAAAATTGAGTTATTGCTGGAGAAAAAGGCACGGGGACGTGTGGGGAGGAAGGGAAGGGATGTAAATCCCATCAGCACTGGATCTTTTCTGGGATTTGGGGCAGGTTGAGTGAAAATTGGGAAAGAATTCAGGGGCTTCCCCATGTGGTTGTGGGCACCCAGGGGTGCTGGGCCTCCAGATTTTCCAAAACGAAAAGGAAAAAAGAAAAAAAAAGGGGGTGGAAATCAGGAGGGGGAGGGAAAGTGAAATTCATAAAAGAACAGGATTAAAACAAAAAAAAAAACAAAAATAAAAAATAAAAAGAAAGAAAGGAGAAGAAACTTTCCTGAAACAGAGCAAAAGGAGAAGGAGCTTCACAAAGTGACACTTAATTCCAAGCTTTTCCTTTGCCTTTTCCACCTCGGAAGCATGAAAGCAGCTAAATTAGCAAAACAGAAGTAAACTGTTGACTGCTTCATTGCAGGATTAAGTGTGATAAATGGAGGTTTTGTTCAGCCTCTGTCCAGATGTTGTGTCTACGCTGGGTGTTTTTTCTTCTTTTTTTTCCCTTCTTCTCCTCCTTTTTTTTTCAAATTTTTTTTTTTTTTACATACTTGGCCCCAATCCCATATATATTTTGGATACTGCAGGGAGTATATAATATCATTGGAAAATGATGTGGTCTGGTAACCTTTTAAATAACATTTCCTCCCTCCTCTCTTTTCTAATAGTTTGTTTTTCTTTCCATGTTTGCCTTTTATTGGGGGGAAATTTTGCTTGGAAATTAATGAGGCCAAGGTTTGAAAACAAACCAAACAAACAACCCCCCCAAAAAAGCAAGAAACACCCCAAACCTCACTATTTCCCCTCTCCATTTAGTGGGGGGAAAAGAGTTAAGGGACTTGTAAGGGTGCAGGCCAAGGATGTGTTTGGGACTTTTTTTTTTTCTCTGTCTAGAAAACCTTCCTGATTATTTTTTAACATTCCCAGTGTACTCGGCCCAGGAGCCAGGCTGGGGTTGGGGCAGCACTTTCAGTTCCTTGCTCTGTTTGTGTTGTCAGAGCCCCCAACCCCAAAAGCACAGTTTCTTGGCTTTGTTTTCCATGGATCAGAAGTACCTGTCACTCCTGGAAGTGCTGGACTGGCCTTTCCTGAATTTTTCCAGCATCCAGGTGGAATCCAGAGCCCCAGTTTTGGGGACAGTGACAAGGCCAGATCCCAGGTGAGGTGCCCAACCCCTTCCCCACAACCAGGCAGTATTCCCTGGGATTTTATCACCCCCTCCAAAAATAGAAAAAGCTTTATATTTTTTTACTTCCTGAATGTTTTGGAAATGGCATGGGGCTGCCAGCAGCAGGTTCAGTGCTCCAGCTCGGTGCTTCCCTCATCCTTCCCGTGCTCCCAGTGGGGTTTTTTTTTTCCAGAGTCTACCTTAAAATCCCATCCTGCCAGCGGCTGTGCCTCCCTTGGCTCGGGAGAGGAGCCCAGCCCAGGCTAAAATTGCTCTGTTGAGTCACCAAGAGCTGGCAGAGCCAGGGCTGGCACCCCTGACAGGGTGGGGACTGCAGAATTTGGGGTCTCACCTCCCTGCAGGGTGGGGAGAGGAGAATTTGGGGTCTCACCACATAGTTGGGTGAGGAAAGGAGAATTTGTGGTTGTGGGATTGGCCAGCATGGATAGGGAATGTCCCTATGGAAATACCATAGGAATGGCCAGCGTGGAAAGTGAATTTACCTGTGGAAATGCCATGGGAATCACCAGCATGGATGGGGAATATCCCTATGGAAATGGCCAGAATGGATGGGGAATATTCCTATGGAAATGCCATGGGAATGGCCAGCATGGAAAGGGAATATCCTTATGGAAATGCCATAGGAATGGCCAGCATGGAAAGGGAATATCCTTACGGAAATGTCATGGGAATGGCCAGCACGGAAAGGGAATATTCCTATGGAAATGCCATGGGAATGACCAGCATGGAAACCCTCCATGCATTCTGCCCTGGTTGAGGAGCAGTGCCCTCAGTGCCTCTGGGCTGTCCTGCCACTGCTCCCCCCAGGCTGCAAATCCCCACCCTGGCACACCCCTGAGTCCTGAGTGTTCTGTTTTTCCCACGGGTGCACAAAACAAACCGAACCCCCCAAGGAAACCCAGAAGAAAACCAGGTGAGAATTCCAGCAGATAAAGCCGCAGCGCGGCGGCCGCTCCCGGCCGTAAACACCTTGGAAAGCCGCTCGCAATTTTTCTCCCCGCCATCACCTCCCTGCCTCCCCTCCTCTCCCTCTCCTTCCCCCCTCTCTCTCTCTCTCTTAAGGTAGCAGCGTGGGAGCTCTGCCAAAACACTGCGGTCCCGTGGGGAAGCTTTGCTCTCACTGAAAGAGCCCCTGCGCCTGCCAGCCCAATTAAAACAACGTGCAAGGAAAGCAGCATCTGGAATTGCGCTGCTCTCACAGCCAAGTCACAATTGTTTAGTCTGAAAGTCGGTTCAGGGAGAGCGGGGCTGGCGGGAGCGCAGTGGCCCCCACATCTGGATTTGCGGCTAGACAGCCTCTTTGGCTGCAGGCCTGTGTGCATGTGCATTTTTAACTTTAGGATATGCTGACAAGTTAAGAAGTCAGAAAGTCAGTCACAGTAACAGCCTCCGCGGCCCCTTCCTCCCTCCGCCCCTTTCTAACACACACACGCAGTTGACTAAATACAATTTTCTGACATCCTTTCATCTGGAGAGAGTTTCTTCCCGTTCCAGCCTGCAGCCCGGGTCCCCGATGAGTTATTTGAGCTGAGCCAACACATGTGAACAAAAAGGCTTCTCTTCGCTCCGTGCTCGGGGGCCCGGCAGCGCTGCCCCCGTTCCGCCAGCAGCAGGGCTGCCACCACCCCTGGGGACAGGGGACAAGGGACAGGCTGCCCCTCATGGCAACCCTGGGGGTGTCACAGGGGCTGCAGCCCAAAGGGGATGGTGGGAGCAGCCAAAAAATGAGCTGATGATCCCCCGGGTGCTGCTTGGGTCAAAGATTTTGCCTGGATTTCTTTTTTCCTCCCAAGCCATGGCTAGGCTGAGGTGTTGAGGTGTTGGGGTGTTGGTCATTCATGCAGGGGGTTGGTCATTTATTTCTTAGGCAAAATCTCCCCCCAAAATGACAGAGAGGGCTGATCTGAGCTTTTGTAGGCACAGCTCAGGCAGGGCCATTGGCCACGCTGCCATGCCCAGCTTGAGCTGGTTCACTCAGTGCCCAAGGATCTCCCACTGTGGGCATTTTGCTGTCCCAGGAGCCAGGGGAAAGAGCACCCAGGATGATGCCCAGGTGCCACTGAGGCAGCCATGTGGCCCAGCCACCACCAGGTGAGCCCTGCTGACCAAAGTACTGCCAGGAAAGCATCGGGGTGGGTGCAAGTCCCATCTTCCTGCAGGACCCAGCCAGCAGAGAGAGCTTTATAGAAAGCCCTTTTGTCATGAACAGCTTCCTCCGAGCTGCCAGGAACTTCTGGGAGCCTGAGGTGTGCCTGGCTCCTGCTTTGTCCCTCCTGCTGTGGTCATTGGCACTCTGGTCAAAGCACTAAAATGGGATAAAATCAGGGACAGCTTCAGGCTGGTGCCACCCAGACCCGCTCTGGGCTCTGCTCTCAGACCCAGGTGACCCTCACAGAGGCTGCTCCACATCACAGCCATGAGCTCTCTAAAGTGGCCACTGATTTGGGGCAGGGTTTGGCACAGAGATCCCAAGCACCCCCCGCTCATGGATCCCATGGGGAAGCACCAACCACCCCTTTAAAGCAAACACCATAAATCCAAGCTCTGAAAAGCCTGGGGGTAACACTTCAAGGTTTTCCCTCTGGGAAAGCAACATTTTCCTTTTTTTCCTTTGGTTTACACCTAGAACTGAGCTTATCCTGCCCCTCACCCCAGCGCCAGACCTTTGCTCAGCCCAGATCCCAGGAGTGGGACTGCTCCCTGTGCTGGGGGGGATTCCTGGGAATGCCCAGAGCCCCCGGGATGGAGCTGAGATGTTGTGCCCCGGTGGGATGTGCAGCTCTGGTTCCAGCTGCCTCTCCTGGTGTCCCTGCTCCTGCCCTCTGTGTGCAGGGGTGTCTCCACCAAACTGGTTTAGCAGCTCTGAGCGGCAGCTCTGTTGTTTCGAAAGGCTCCCAAATACGTGTTGTTCGTGTTGCTCGCGGAGTTCTCCTGGATAAATAAATACCGGCATTTCTGCCCCGACCTTTGCTCTCTGGCCGGGTTTCTCCTAAAGGCAGAGCACACAAAACCCCAGAGAAGCCTGAGCAGCCCTGTTTCCACGTGCAGACACATCTGGGAACTCTCCTTCCCATCCTCCTCCTCCTCCCCACAACCCCAGACCTTGGGCTCACCAGAGACCCAGAAGCTTCTGAGCTTCTCCCGCCCGGAGTGGAGGGGCCGGGGAGGGGATGGAAAAGCTGTGCCATCAATGCCAGCATTCACAAATCCCATGTGGGGCCTCCAGCTCGTTCCAAACCGCTGGAAAGCCAGGCCACGATGCTGCAGTGGCTCTCCAGGATAAATCTGTTGGGGTTTTCTTTATGGCCTCTCACTCTGCAGGGCAGCAAGGTCACATCTCCCAGGGTGGCAGGGTGGCCATGGCTTTTGCAATTGTGTCACGAGTCTCGTGGTGGCTGCTGTTTACTCTGAAACCTGTCCCGTGGCTTTGTTCCTGCTAAAACCCTGGGAGATCAGGCAGTCAGGGAGCCCCAGAGGAGAAAAATATTCGCATGGCAGTAAAAGGAAACAAAACCTTCAGGAGCCCAGGCCTGACTGCAAACTTCTCCTGCAGTGCCTGATGCAGAGCTTGCTGATTTTTGGTGATGCAAGAGCAGCTCCTCGTCCTCTGGCTGGGTGAGGGACACCGAGGGGATTGGATTTGGAAGTCAGAGCTCGGCATGCCGAGGCTGTGGTGCTGTTGGAAGCAGGGCCCTGCCATCGACAGCTCCCTGATTGAGGGCTGGGTAAACTCGCCTTGTTTACCAACGTGGGTGTCACGGTGACAACAAACAGGTCCCTGCCTGAGTGTGTCATCAGCGAGGGAGGACAGTAAACAAGGAATGACATGTAATGCTGCAGAGCTGCTGGCAGCAGGGAGCAGATTCCTGCTTGGCACGGCACGGGAGCACCTCAAGGGCTCAGTCACTGCCTGGGAAAACACTGGACAAATGGCATAAACCACTTGGAAAAAGGAATATTTTACCCTGTCTCTAGGTTCAGGGTGTTTGGGGCAGGGACCATCTTTATTCCAAGTTTTCCTGGCAATTGTGGCAGGGCTGCCAAGAGAGCTTCATTTGGGCACAACCCAGGGCGGGGCAGAAAGCCCCAGGCAGAGCCAGGGGTGATTTCCAAGCACTGAAGGCAAATGTTCTCCCCACTGCATGGTTCAGCTCTTCCTCAAGCTCTTTCAGTCCATTCTCCCATTTTTCCAGCTGATATTGGAGTCAGAAATAGCTTCCTCAAAGTGGGATCATCTTGCACTTAAACTCTGGTCCAATTCCTCCCGTTCACTTCCCAAAATGTCCCTGAGCTCATGATTTTCCTCTGCCTCAGGCTCCCAACCTGTGAATGGGGCTGAAAATGCACTGAGACAGGAAAAAGTGCCTGGGATGTGTGTCCTCATCCTCACCCTCATCCTCATCCTCATCCTCATCTCATCTTCATCTCATCTTCATTCTCATGCTCATCCTTATCCTCATCCTCATCTCATCTTCATCCTCATCCTCATCCTCATCCTCATCCTCATCCTCATCCTCATCCTCGTCCTCGTCCTCATCCTCATCCTCATCTTCATCTCATCTTCATCCTCATCCTCATCCTCATGCTCATGCTCATGCTCATGCTCATGCTCATCCTCATCCTCATCTTCATCCTCATCCTCACCCTCATCCTGGCTGCTCTGGCAGCAGCTCCCATGTCCCTCAGTTTTCCCAGTGTTTCGTGGCACCTGCTCAGTGACCCAGCTGGAGTGACAGTGACACGTCCATGGAATGCTGAGCTGGCTGTCAGGCAGGGCTGAGAAAAATACAGAGTTTCAGGTGGCCCCACAGCGGCCACTGGGATGAAAAATGTCATGGGAATAATGTCTGTGGTGGGATAGCAGCTCGGAATACTGGAGCCACAGACGTGCTGAGTGTGGAGTTTCAGGAGTTTCAGGAAGGATTTCTCCATGGAAAGGGTGCTCAGGCTTTGGAAGAGCAAGGTTTGGAGTCGCCATCCCTGGAGGTGTCCAAGGAATGACTGGATGTGCTCTGGGGTGACGAGGTGGGGACCGAGCACAGCTTGGACCCGGTGATCCTGGAGAGCCTTTCCCACCTCAGTGATTCCAGGATTCTGCGACTCTGCCAAGGACAAAACTTCTCCTCCTCCCCTCCTCCCTGCCCGCTCCCCTCCACCCGTGCCACACGCACACCCCGACTTTGGGAGTTTATTTTATATTTTCCCTCGTAAAGATTTGTGTCCGTGCTGCTCTCGTATCAAAGCCAGCAGCGGCCCCTCGGATAAACATGCGGTCAGAAGACAGAAAACTCCAGGCTCAAACACCGTTGGTTTCACCCAGAGCAGCATAAACTGAGAGGCTTTTAAGAAGGGCGAATGGTTTTCAGTAAATCTCTCATATCAGCAGAAACCTTTGAAAGAGTTTGTTTAAAGGCTGTGGAGATAAACAGCCCGGCCAAGTGTTTGTTTAAGATGTATGTACTCTGTGTCGACTGGTAGGCTGGTATTTATATCCAGGGGGGGAAAGGAGGGCTGGGAGCTTTTTGACCCTTTGCTGGCTCTGCCTGCGTGGGCTGGGGTGGCTTTGGAGGGGTTTGGGTGTCACAGGGTCCCTGGGTCACCGCTGGGGACAAAGCCAGCGGGGCTGTGGGGTGGGTTGGGGGAACAGCGGTGTTTCCCTGCAGGGGACGTGGGATGGCCGTGCCAGGCACTAAACGGGGGATGAAAGGGAGATAAATGGGAGATAAATGGGAGATAAATGGCTCTGAGGGATCCCGCCCGGGACAGGCTGTGCTGGGAGCAGCCCCGCGGGGAACGGGATGAAGGAGGGATGAACATCTGGAGAGGCTCGGTCCAGGGTGCCCTTGGCCGTGCAGGGGCCTGGGGCTACCTGGGCACCAAAGGCAACACCTGAGCCCCACAGCCCCGAGGCCCTGAGCCCCAAGATCCTGTGTACCTGATCCCAATGTCACTGATCCCAATGTCACTGATCCCAATGTCCCTGAGCTCCACATCCCCGAGCCCCAAAACCTTCAGCTCCTGAGCCCCAAGATCCTGTGTACCTGATCCCAATGTCACTGATCCCAATGTCACTGCTCCCAATGTCCCTGAGCTCCACATCCCTGAGCCCCAAAACCTTCAGCTCCTGAGCCCCAAGATCCTGTGTACCTGATCCCAATGTCACTGATCCCAGTGTCCCTGAGATCCACACTCCTGAGCCCCACATTCCTGAGCCCCCAAATCCTGTGTCATTGATCCCAGTGTCCCCAAACCCCACACTTCTGAGCCCCAAATTCCAGGATGGAGGGAAGGTAGGGAGGGAAGGAAAGGAAGGAAAGGAAGGAAGGAAAGGAAGGAAAGGAAGGAAAGGAAGGAAAGGAAGGAAAGGAAGGAAAGGAAGGAAAGGAAGGAAAGGAAGGAAGGAAGGAAGGAAGGAAGGAAGGAGGGAAGGAGGCCTTTGTTGAGCTGGAATCTCCTGTCAGATCCCAGCAGCAGGTCAGTGTTGTGACTGACTGCCTGAGGATCGCTCCCTCAAGGGTAATTACACTAAATTCCTGTTTGAAGGACAGCTTTCCCTGGATATGATACAAGGAACCCACTTTTTTTCCATTCACTTAAATTCATGAATTCAGCTCAGCTGTCAGTGAGCGTGGAGCAGTCGAGGACTCGCAGCACTTCCAGCTCCGTGGTGAAACCCGATGATGTGGGATGGGACAGAGCCCCCAGCTGGGATCCACGGAGCTCCTGATGGATGAGGAGGATGGAAAAGTGGAGCTGGGATTTCTCCCTTCCCTTCTTTCCACCTGGGTGGCACCACAAGAGCTTCATCCCTTCCTTCCTGACATCCTGGATGCTCCCGTGGGCTCACCCACAGTGTCCAGGAGTCACCCATCAACAACAAACAGTTAAAAGGAAGAAAATAGGCTGGAAATATCAATGCACTTTGGTAACAATAAACCCTGCTTTTAATTTATGCTAATATGTAGGGTTGTGGTGACAGTAAGAACAAAATTACAGAGTGGCTTTCTAGCTGGTAATTATCCCTCCATTTTCGTTGCTCGGGAAGATGGACACACAATTATGCTCTCTTGCTGTATATTAATACGGATTCTTGACATCTTCAGCAGACCTGGAGCTGTCATCGGGCTTTTTGTCTACTTTAATTGAAAATTAATGGTTACTGTGTTACCACGGAAACCGTGGCAATGGACGCCAATAGCGCTCACATATCAAACAGGCACTGGTGGCATTGTCTGTCCGTGGTGACCTTGAAAGTTAAAAGAAAAACTTAAATATATAAAAAAAATTATAAATGGCAAGAGGGGTAGGAAGGAAGGGAAAAAAAAACAAAAACACATGGAAAAGAGAGGGTTGGATGAATTGAGGGGAGGGGAGAAGGGGAAAGAGGGATGGGGAGGACAACTTGGTGCCTTTGCATCCCCACCAGGAAAAAGAGGGAGCTTTGGAATGAGAGAGGTGGAGTGCTGGAGAGGAGAACGAGGCTGGAGTGTGGAATCCATCAGGATGTCTCCAGCAGCTCCAGGGATTTTTTTTGGGCTCACTCAAGAGGCCGAGTGAGGAAGGGATGCTTGGGATGAAACCAGGGAACAGAGCGAGACGAGGAGCCCCGAGCAGGGTGGGCAGCACTGAGAGAAAGTTCATGGGCTGTGTGGAGATAAAAGAGGGAGGAAAAGGCCAGGAAGGCAGGAAAATGGGCTGGAGGGAAAAGAGAGCAGCTTTGCTTTGACTGGAAGTGTTGCCTGAAGGCTGCAGAGCCTGAGGATTGAAGCTGCCCCACTCTGGAGAGTGTTTGGGGCCGGGCACTGCCTCTGCTCCACAGAGACCCCAAATCCCTTCCCTCTCCAGAGATCTGAGTGTGAGGAGGGGGCTGGGGCACAGGGACCCCCTCCAGCTCCTGGTATGGCTCAGCCCCGAGCCCAGCTGAGGACTCAGCCTGCTCTGAAGAGGGTGGGACTTTTTCTGCCTGGAAAAGCAATCCTAGGTATGTTTGGCTGTCCCCAGCATCCCACTGGGGCTGGCTCCTGTCACCCCAGCTCTCCCAGGAGAAACGCAGCAGCTCCAACCCTTTGGGGGCTGCAGCTGAGGGGAGAGGACCCAGAGCAGGATTTGGGAAGGGGGATTGGGGATTGCTGGGGTGCAAACACACAGCAGCCCCGTTCTGGGGACAGGGGGAGCAGGGGAAAGCTGTGTCAGGGTGACAAGTGGCCTTGGGGACACGCTGGAAGCAGCCAGGGGGACTGAGGTGCTCCCTGCCTGCCACAGCTCCCAGTGTCCTGGCTTTTCCTGCTCCCTTCTCACTCTCCTCGAGGTTCTCATGATCCTGGTTTTTCACAAGCTCTGGATCTTGGCTGCTCTGCTTTTCCATGGGCAGTAAAACCACCCTGGAGCAAAGGGATTTGCAGCTGGAGTTTGCAGTCTCCACCTTGGAGCCCCAGCCCGGGAGGGAGGCAGGGATGTCCTGGCCCAAAAGTGGGAATAGTTTGGTCAGGAAGTGAAACATTGACATCTTGGAAACTCCTGGGAAAAGGCAGAGATGTTCAGGGAGGAACCAGGGATGCTCTGTGCATCCTCCCACGGGGCAAGGCTGGGTCTGCCCGGGCTCCAGCTGCTCCAGGGACAGCAGGATCCCCACTGCCTCCTCCCTGGAAAAACAAATTTAAAGGGGAAATGGGAAAGGGGAAAGGGAAGGGGGAAAGGGAAAGGGAAAGGGAAAGGGGGAAGAGGAAGGGAAAGGGAAAGGGGAAACAGGAAAGGGAGCTCCGAGGTGAACCCCGGCCTCTTCGGGAGCCTTTGAAAGCCCGGAGCTCGTCCCTGCCCGGCAAACACGAGCACAAACACAGCGGAGACACGCCTGAAAGCCAGAGCCTTTTTTCATTTCCCCTGCATCCCTGATCCCAACNAAGGGAAAGGGAAAGGGAAAGGGAAAAGGGAAATGGGAGAGGGGAAATGGGAAAGGGGAAATGGGAATTGGGAAGGGGAAAAGGGAAAAGAGAAAAGGGAAAAGGGAAAAGAGAAAAGGGAAAGGGGAAATGTGAAAGAGGAAGGGGAAAGGGAAAGGAAAAAGGAAAAGGGAAAAGGGAAAGGAGAAAGGGGAAAGGGGAAAGGGGAAGGGGAAAAGGGGAAAGAGGAAAGAGGAATGGGGAAAGGGAAAGGGGGAAGGGGAAATGCGAAAGGGGAAGTGGGAAGGTGGAAAGGGGAAATGGGAAGGTGGAAAGGGGAAAGGGCGCTGTTGCNAGGGATTTGCAGCTGGAGTTTGCAGTCTCCACCTTGGAGCCCCAGCCCGGGAGGGAGGCAGGGATGTCCTGGCCCAAAAGTGGGAATAGTTTGGTCAGGAAGTGAAACATTGACATCTTGGAAACTCCTGGGAAAAGGCAGAGATGTTCAGGGAGGAACCAGGGATGCTCTGTGCATCCTCCCACGGGGCAAGGCTGGGTCTGCCCGGGCTCCAGCTGCTCCAGGGACAGCAGGATCCCCACTGCCTCCTCCCTGGAAAAACAAATTTAAAGGGGAAATGGGAAAGGGGAAAGGGAAGGGGGAAAGGGAAAGGGAAAGGGAAAGGGGGAAGAGGAAGGGAAAGGGAAAGGGGAAACAGGAAAGGGAGCTCCGAGGTGAACCCCGGCCTCTTCGGGAGCCTTTGAAAGCCCGGAGCTCGTCCCTGCCCGGCAAACACGAGCACAAACACAGCGGAGACACGCCTGAAAGCCAGAGCCTTTTTTCATTTCCCCTGCATCCCTGATCCCAACCTTAATCCCTGCTCTGAATCCTGTCAGCCCGGCTGTTCTAGCACTGACATTGCTGCAGGCATCTTCCGCGCTGCCTTCCCTCAGATCTGCCTCCTCCTGGGACAGCTAAAGAGGACTCGGAGATTTCTGCCGTGCTCCAGGATTCAGTCCGTGCCCTCCAGCAATGCGCGGGTCCCGGGGGGCCTGGGCGGAGGGGACGGGGCTGTGGGGCCGGGGATGCTCGGGGATCGGGTGTGGGAGTGGGGGATGCGGGGTCCGGCTGCCCCAGGGGGCAGGAAAAAGGATGGGGTGGGCAGGGAAAGGGAAATGGGAAGGGAAAAGGGAAAGGGAAANCCCAGGACTCTGTGTTGCCAAATTCGCTGCCAGGTCCTTTCCCAGCCCAGCACGGATCCATCGGGGGCTGGGAACGCTCTGTGACACACCCAGCACCGGCCGGGGCTGCCCGGGGAGCTCCTGCCCTGCCCTTGCCCACTCAGTGCCCTGCTCGGGGTGAGTGACCCCACGGCCTGGGGTTAAACTGCAGGGGGGCACAGGGGTGTCCCTGGGGGTGTCCCCTGTGTGTGTGACACCCTCTGTGACAGAGCAGAGATCCTGGCTGAGCTCATCCTGCTCTGACTCCCCGAGATGGGGAAGGAAAGGGGAAGAACCCAAAGGCTGAATTCTCCTCGCTCCCATCCCACCACAGGGCTGGGAATGCTGAAGGGTTTCAGCACCTCCAGAGCCGGGGTGGCCCCAAATCCCGGATCCAAACAGCTTTCCAGGCCCCCAGGCACCTGGAAAACCGAGGCTGTTCCATGGCTGCGAGTCACAGGCTCCCTGTTCAGGCAGGTTTCCTCCAGAAAATCCAGGCAAGCCCAGCTGCAGCTCCCCAGCAGCATTCCCTGGGCCCTGGGAGGGACAACAGCTCCTCACTCCCACCCTGGGCTCTGCAGCCCCTTCCCCACTCTCCTGGTGCAAAACTGACAGAGGGAGATCCCAGCTGGCAGCCCCTGGTGTTGTACCCCCCTCCCCAAACACCCCAAACTCAACCCCTGAGATCTCAGAGAATCACTGGGACTTTCAAGCTGGGGAAAAAAGGTTCCAGGGAGAGTCTGTCCCCCTCCTTCCCCCACCCAGGACACCCCAGCAGTGCCACCCTCGCTCCCTGCTGCAGTCACAGGTGGCACAGACCTTGTCCCGTGGTTTATGTGGGCACTGAGTGGGGTTTTATTCTCTGTGCAGGCACTTTACTGGCAGATATTTGGATTTTACGAGCCTGAGTCCGTGGGTTTATGGCAGGAAAGGTGGGGATGTTAATGAACTGCTCCAGAAACAGGAATGAGAGTGGAAAGACATTTTCAATGGGTCTTTAACAAATAACAAAGGACCCATCCATTAAAATGCTGTAAGCAATAAAAAATCTCTGTGTATATTGTTGAAAACACATAGTCCCTGGGAAGTTTAAATCCATTATTATTTAAAAATCCAACTGTGCCCACTGCCCAGACAAGAATATCCCTGGGGATGCTCCATGGGATCCAGGGCCTGAGCATCCCCAACCAAATTCCAGCACTGCTTTTGGGTGAACTTCTGCTTTTTGAACACCCACAGACAGAGGTAAAGTGGGCTCCAGATCCCGCAGTCCCCCAGCAGGAGGAGGGCTGGATTCCTGCGAGAGAGCCTGGAAATATCTTTCTTTTTTGAAATGTTTGTACAGCATGACTTGGCCGATTTACCTCCCAATCTCTCAGGCTGGCCTGGAGCCGAGGGCATTAGCGACACTGTGAGCCAGATAAATGAGCCCAACGCTTTTTCTTCTCCCTATCTGCTGCTACAACAACAACAAAAAAAAAGGTTTTTTCTATCCAAGTGCCTCCTGTTAACCCAGACACTGCCAGGAGGGGCTGGAGAGCAGCAGGGGTCGGGTGTTTGCACAGCCAGGAGTGGAAAAAGCCGTGGAAAACCTGGATGCTTCCTGGCACAGCCGTGGCTGGAGGCCTGGAGACAAGGGATCTGCAGGTAGAAGCGCTGCCAGGATGGAGCTGCTTTGATATTCCCTGCAGCTGTGTCACATCCAGCTCCCAGCTATCTGGGATCAGCTAAAATTTGGATTTTGTGAGCCCGTGTCTGTGGGTTTATGGCAGGAAAGGTGGGCACGTCAATGAGCTGCTGCAGCCGCAGGAAGGAGCTGGGACTGGCATTTCCAGTGGGCTTGGAATCAAAACCAAAGGATCCATCCCCTCCAGAGGGTTTGGATTCCCCCAGTGCCATCAGCCTCCTCTCCAGGCTCACCCCATGGCAGGAGGGTTTGGGACATCAGGACAGTGACCTGGGGGGACATCCCCCCTCCTTGGCAGGGCACAAACCCCTCCGTGCAGGGACAGGCGCAGGAAGGACAGAGCTGGGCGGGTTTGGTCCCTGAGGCAAAGGGGCTTTAATAGGAAATAACCCCAATTAACCTGTGAGGAATTCCCAGCCCTCGTGACTTGGTGCTGGCAGGGAGAGAGGAGAGGACAGGACAGGACAGACAGGACAGGACAGGCAGGACAGGACAGGACAGGACAGGGGGTTTGGGCTGTGGAAGTGCTGGGCCAGCAATGGGGTCAGGGAACCAGCAGGGTCCATCTCCCCCAATCTGCAGCTCAAGCCCTGCAGTGAGAGTTTCTTGTGACCTGAAGCAAGAAGATCCTGATTTTCCTCAGTTAATTGCTTTTAAAAAGGACAAATCCATCAACATTAAAGTGTTCAACACTCAGCACAGGGCTCAGACTCCAAGCTGGGGTGGTTTTGTGGAGAACAGCTGTTTTTCCAGCATTTGGGTGAATTTGGGCACATTTTGGACGACAGCCTCATTAGTGTGACCTCAATGAGACCTGGAGGGTACAGAAAGGCCGTTCTGCCCCCAAAGCTGTCCCTGCAGGGTGTCACAGAGCAGATGTGGGCACCAGGGTGGGGTGGGAATGGCTCTGCCTGTGCAGGCTGAGATTGCTGCACACAAAACCTCCGCAGAAACGTTTCCCTACAATTGGAAAAGGGATCAGCCCCAGGAGGAGGTGTGTTTGCTGAGTTTAATTGAGGTGATTCAAGCACAGCCAAGGCTTTGGGGTGCTGTAGGGATCAGACATCGCTGTGGTTCCCCACCAGGTGATGGGGCCTGGAGCCACCAAGGCTGGGTCACTGCAGGAGCTCTGTGTGAGGGACACTCGAGGCCATTTCAGGACAAAGGTGACCAGGGACAGCACGCAGGGAACGGCTGGAGCTGTATCAGAGGGGTTTAGGATGGATATCAGGAAAGGTTCTTCCCCCAGAGGGTGCTGGGCACTGCCCAGGCTCCCCAGGGAATGGCCCCGAGGCTGCCAGAGCTCCAGGAGCGTTTGGAAAACGCTCTCAAGGACAGGGTGGGATCGCTGGGAGCTGATTTCCACGCTGGGGTGAACTCCACGGATCAAACCCACAGCAGGGACAGGCTCGGCACCACCGGGGCTCTTCCCTTCCACATCCACACCGCGTTCCCGCTCCGGGAATTTTGCCACGATGAATTGCGAGTTTCCTCGGAGCTGGGCCGGGGCTCTGGAGGCTGCTCGGTGCCGGGTCGGGATGAGCCGAGCTCGGGGCACACCCGCTCGGACCGGGAGCGTTGGTGAGCTCATGCCGCAGACACGGATGAGGTCACCGCGATAATTGCCCTCCCAGAACGATGTATCTTGCGGGGAGAGGATGTTGTGAAGCCGGCGAACTTGCTGGGGCGAAAAAACCGCCTCGCACGCCCCTGGCTGGGTGTGCTCCGAGGGGAAACATCCCCGGAGCGTGCCAGGAGCTCCGGCAGCGGCGGGGGCATGGCAGGAGAAGAGACGGCGGCAGCGGGATGCGGCACGGGGGAGCCGGGGATAATTGCTGCAGGAAGGTGTGCGGTACCTGGCGGGAGGAAGAGAGGCCGTGCAGGGACCTGCCCTCCCCAGGGCACGGGCGGGATGCGCTCCCGGAGCTCTCCCGGCCGCCATCCGGAGCAGGGAGCTGCCAGGGCCTCTCCTGGGGGAAGGAGGGAGCCACGCTCAGCCGAGATCTCCTTCTCAGGCTGCCTCAGGTCCTTCTCCCCCCGGTTAAAATCCCGCTCCGGGATGGATCACGCAGGTGCCAGGGGGCTGCAGGGTCCCTGGATGAGCCCTCTGGAGCGCACAGTGCCTCAGTTTCCCCACCTGCGAACAGCAGCAGCGGTGCTCTGTTGCCCTCAGAAAACACTCAGAGATACAAAACCAACCCATTATCCTCATCCAACCCTCCCTTCCCGTGCCAGGGAGAGCTCCAGAGGGTTTTATCCTCCCGCAGGAATGCTCCAGCCAGGGGGATGCGGGCTCGGCTCCCCACGCTGCTCTCAGCTGGTTCTTCTCCCCGCAGCCCCGTGACAGGTATTTGAAAAGAAGCTGAGCACAATCCTATCAAACCTCCGCAGTTCCTGGGACAAGCCAGACTTTAAGGAGTCGGAGTCAGAGCGAGTTTCACAAGAAAACAAACAGAAATACTTCTGTCGCTGCAGAGAAAAGAAAGAAAAAAAAAGGAAAAAGAGAAGTCGGGGGGGGAAATCGCAGCACTGTGGAAAAAAAAATCAACTCTTTCCTGAATAAAGCAGAAAAAAAAACCCGCGGCCGTATTGAGCTGTGACATATGGTTACACAAATAGAAACCACAGAGGGGAAAATCATGTTTTCTCTTTCATTATTTATCACTCTCTAACTGTCTCCAGCTGGGTGAGTAAACAGCCTCATTGGGCTGTAATGAGAACAGCCTGCTGCCACTGTGCCGGGGCTGCCGGAGCGTGTGCGAGCCGGGCTGGGACCTGCCGAGCCCCCGAGCCAGCCCCGCTGCCCTCGGGCATCGCTGCGGGCCCGGAGGATGAGGAGGGATGCGGGAGGATGAGGAGGGATGCGGGAGGATGAGGAGGGATGCGGAGCGATGCGCGCACGTGGCCCCGGCGCCCGCAGCATCCTCCCCTCGGCACGCGTTAACGAGGTCCAGGCGCGGAGTTAAATTAAGCGGCCGCTCCGGTTATTGTTCAGGGGAATTATGTGCCCAATTTCCCCCCTGAGCCGCGTTGCAAATTGACTCCTAAGTGTCCCGTGAAATGGCTGCATAATTTGCACATTTGAGAAGCGGGAGCGGTCCGAGCGCCGGTTCTTGGCTTCGCCTCCCTCCCCGCCTCGCCCGGTTTTTGCCGGGTTTGCCGCCGGTTTTCGCCCATCCCGCGGCTCTCAGGGGCTTCAGTCTCAGGGTCCGAGTGGATCCATCCTCCGAACAGGGAATTTCGGCAGCTCTCAGCACTGTGGGAGCAGAGCCGAGGCCACGATCCTTTCCCACTCCCCGCTCCATCCCCGCGGCTGCCCGGCAGCTGCTCCCCGGCTCCGGATCCCAGCTCGTTCCCCATCGCCTTCCCTGGGCTGGGGGGATCAGACTGGAAGGTTCAGCTTCTCCCCGATTAGGACAGGCTTTGGATTAGGCTCTGAATTAGGTCAGGGCATCGGATCTTCCACCCTCCCCGTGGCTCTCGTCCTTTCATCCTGCGTCTCTCTCCTGGATGGAGTTGGGATTCCATGGCCAGCTCAGGGCTCGAGCTGCACACCCAGGGCGGGTGACACAAGTGACACAGGTGACACGGGTACAACCAGCATGGCCCAGCTTTAATCAGCCCCATCCCACCTGAATTCTCACACCCAACACCCAGCCAGGAGCCTCGGGAAGGGGCACCACCGAAACACCGAATCCATCCCAACTTTTGGGAGGAGAAAAAGAGCCAAAAAGTCCTTGAGCGGTGATTTCCCAGGAAGATTAACCCATTTCTCCAGTGAAGAAGGGCAGCCGGCGTCTGGAGCCCATCCCAGTCCTTCTGACACATGAAAAACTATTAGTAAACGGAAGGGTTTTTAATGAAAACTGACCCAATTTTGAATGCCACTTCTCCTCCCACCTCAGGAATAGGCTGTGCCAGAGTTTGAGTGAAATTAGGTCATTGTTGAACAAAGGTCATGAAAGAACTTGAAAAGCTTTTTGATGGGAAACCCCAGTTTTTATGGGGTTTTGTGGAAATCCCCTCCCAAATAAAGTTAGAAATAGAGTGACAAAAATGCTCAGGGAGCCAACCATCCCTGTGTCACTCATCCTGGTAAAAAATCCAAACTTCACCCTTCCTGAACTGGGGGGAAGAAACAGAAAACCTGGTGAGAACCTGACCATTTCTTTCCCCCTACTAAATCCTTGCATCCTTCAAGCCTGGCCATCCAGGATGGGGATTTGAGGAAATGTCCTGGGAGCTTGGAGCTGTGGGCAGGGAGGGCTCTGCTGTGCCTCTGATTCAACACATTCCCCATCCCACTGCCAGAGCCCTCGAACTGAATCAAAGGCCTCTTACAGTAAATGCTCCCTGAGCTTTCCCAGTCACCCTGGGGATGAGCTAATCCCTGCCCCATTCCAGGGGAAGGGATCAGAGGCAGCTCCTTCCCTGCCAGACTGGGAACCACTGGGGAGCTTGTGCAAATCAATCAATGAAAGCAGAAGGTTTGGGGTTGGGAACACCCCAGGAAGGTTTTTAAGGGGAAGGGAGGGTTGAGGTGGCTCCTGTGGGAAAGAGGGTTTCTGTTTCTTCCCCCAGACCTGCTCAGGTGTGGAGGTATCCAACCCCCAGGAGTGTGCAAGAAGAGCAGCAGCCTGAGAAACTTCTGCCCTTGCTTTTGGGGATGGATTCTTGGATAAGGAGAGGCCTGATGCAGCAGCAGAGGCAGCTCTGATCCAGGGAATAACTTGATTTTTGAAGGCTCCCGTGCCTTGCACACACACATGTCCATATACACACAAATATTCACACTCAGCACCAATTCCCCCTTCACTCTCTAGCAGAAATTCGGGCTGATTGTGCCTGGTTTGGGTGGTTTGAGGTGCTGGTGGTCACTTCCCTGGCTGGTTTTGTTACTGCCCACCCCTGGTCCCTCTCATGCCAAGTTCAGAGCTCTGCTGCCACCCTGTCCCCATCCAGGAGCCCCACCGGGGGCACAGCCAGCTGCACTGTCCAAGCTGTCCCCACGCTCCCAGGAGTGGCTCTGAGGGACCCTGGCCTGGTGCTGGCCCCAGGGACGCTGCAATGCCCTTAAACCCAGAGCCCCAGTGGGGGAAAGCAGCACAAGGAGCAGAATTCCAGCCCCAAACAAAGCACTTTTGTGTTCCTGCAGAGAGGGGCGGGAGGGCTTCCTGCTGCCCTGCTTTGGGGGCTGCTTCCCTCCTTCCCTGGCCTGTCCTGAGCTCCAGAGCTTCTCCAAGGCCACATTTCTGCCCAAGTGCTCCTTCAGCACCTTCCCTGTGCTCCTGGCCATTAGCATCCTCCCCATGTAAATGTTAATGAATTGTCATCAGACCAAAGTAATCACCAGTCAGCAAAACTTAATTTTACTAAAAGACAAAAAGAGGCTTCGCTCTAATTGATGGAAAATTGGTCGTTTCTTGTCAGGTTATTGTTCATTTCCCGCCTGTTAATGGCCAGATCCCTCCAGCCCGGAGCCTGGAGAGCGGCGTGGAGGAGCCGGCAGGAAACCTGGGATGAGCAGGGACATTTTCATTAAACTTCCAAAGGCAAAGCCAGCCAGAATGAGCCCCTGTCCTGCCTGGCAGCTCTGGGGAAGCAGCAGCAGCAGCAGTGATGGTTCCTCAGAGCACACCAGCAGCACCCAGGCTCAATAAGAGACAGCAATTACATTTTTGGATGCCTTTCTGTTCTGGTCACCCAAGGGGCTTGGAACTGGAGGAACTTTGAGGTCCCTTCCAAGCCAAACCATTCCCTGGTTTGTGATTCCAAGAGCCAGGCAGAGGAGGCTGGAGCCCTGGTGCAATTCATGGCCTCAGATGACAGAAATGTCCCTTTATCCCTTTATGTCCCTTTATCACGACGTTCTTGGGTTGGGAATAAAAAGGGATGGAGAATTCTCTTTCCCTCCAAATCCTGGCAGCCCAAAGGGAAGCAAACCTTGCCACTGTCCCAGGCACTGGTTTTAGGGGCAGATGGACCCTGCCCTGGTCCCACCTTGCTCGGTGACATCCGTGGGGGCTGTGGGGTCCCATTTGTGATGGGAGCAGCCCCCAGGCTCCCCTCACGCTGCCCGGGCTGGCTCTACTCGAGCTATTACGGTAATTTGATAAGCCACTTCTTCGTGATATGAATCTTTGCCTTCGTTAAAGGCAGGGGAAAAAAAAAACCCATTGCATTTTGATGGCTCACAGGGACAGTTCATTAAGCAATCAACTCTTTTAATGAAATATTTCTTTGTTAAAATATTCATTGATCTGCCGTGGGTGTGCGTGGAGAAGGGGAAGGACCGAGTGTCCCGAATGCTTTTCTGTTGAGTCTTCCCAAGGAACAGCAGGATGTGCCCTGGCATTGCCAGGACAGGAATTCCCGCAGGGACCCTTCCCTCTGGAGAGCCAGGAGCGAGGATTTGGGGGTTTCTGGGTGTTTTTGCCCCTCCTCTAACCCACCTGAGGTGTCACACACCAGGTCTGAGGGGGGATGTGGGGTAGGCTTGGTTGGTGGGCTGGTGACATGTGGGGACATCGTGACAGAGATGGGGGGAGTTGGGGCCAAGAACGAGCAGAAATGGGCAAGCATGGAAGTGGCAGAGTGGGAAGAGGGCGTTCCCAAGGGGAGGGACTGGCTCTCCCAGCCAGGTGTGAGGGGACAGCCCAGCAAAGGACATTTTACACCCCACAGGGCTGCAGCCAGATCCTCCAACCCCAATGTAAGAGCGAGCAGGAGGGAACTCAGGGAGCCAGGACGGAGAACATTGGCAGGAGAAGAAAGAGAGGAGGGGAAAAAAAAATTATATCAAAGGGTGAGAAATGAACAACTGCAGACAAAGCAGCGAATGTGGCCTCCCCCCTCCTTCCTCCAACCTTACACCGTGAGTAATTCCCGGCCGGCACCGTGACGGCTCTGACAGCAGCCACCACGTGCGGGTGAGCATCTCCTGAAGGAGCAGGGGGAACAACACAGGAGCTGAGTCCTGCTCCAGGAGGGAACAACACAGGCAAACACAGGAGCTGAGTCCTGCTCCAGGAGGGAACAACACAGGGAAACACAGGAGCTGAGTCCTGCTCCAGGAGGGAACAACA